>CAUYLG010017434.1:0-47827 GCA_963573385.1 Cacajao melanocephalus
TACTGGCAAACAGAATGCAACAGCAAATCAAAAAGGTTATTCATCACGATCAAGTAGGCTTCATCCCAGGGATGCAAGGCTGGTTCAACACATGCAAGTCTATAAATGTAATCCATCACATAAACAGAACCAAAGACAAAAAACACATGATTATCTCAATAGGTGCAGAAAAGGCCTTCGACAAAATTCAACAGCCCTTTATGCTAAAAACCCTCAATAAACTAGGTATCGATGGAACGTACCACAAAATAAAAAAAGCTATCTACGACAAACCCACAGCCAATATCATACTGAATAGGCAATAACTGGAAGCATTCCTTTTGAAATCTGGCACAAGACAAGGATGCTTTCTCTCACCACTCCTATTCAATATAGTAATGGAAGTTCTAGCCAGAGCAATCAGGCAAGAAAAAGAAATAAAGTGTATTCAATTAGGAAAAGAGGAAGCCAAATTGTCTCTATTTGCAGATGACATGATTATATATTTAGAAGATTCCATTGTCTCAGCCCAAAATCTCCTGAAACTAATAAGCAACTTCAGCAAAGTCTCAGGATACCAAATGAACGTGCAGAAATCACAAGAATTTCTATACACCAATAACAGATAGAGAGTCAAATCAAAAATGAACTCCCATTCACAATTGCTACAAAGAAAATAAAATACCTAGGAATACAACTAACAAAGGATGTAAAGGACCTCTTCAAGGAGAACTACAAACCACTGCTCAAGGAAATAAGAGAGGACAAAAACAGATGGAAAAATATCCCATGCTCATGGCTGGGAAAAATCAACATTGTGAAAAGGGCCATACTACCCAAAGTAATTTACAGATTCAATGCTATCCCCATTATGTTACCAATGACCTTCTTCACAAAACTGGAAAAAAACCACTTAAAACTTCATATGGAACCAAAAGAGAGCCCATATAGCCAAAACAATCCTAAGCAAAAAGAACAAAGCTGGTGGCATCACACTGCCTGACTTCAAACTATACTACAAGGTGACAGTAATCAAAACAGCATGGTACTGGTACCAAAACAGACATAGACCAACAGAACAGAACAGAGACCTCAGTAATAACACCACACATCTACAACCATCTGATCTTTGACAAACCTCACAAAAACAAGCAATGAGGAAAGGATTCCCTTTTTAATAAATGGTGTTGGGAAAACTGGCTAGCCATATGCAGAAAGCAGAAACTGGACCCATTCCTGACACCTTACACTAAAATTAACTCCAGACTGATTAAAGATCTAAACATAAGACATAACACCATAAAAACCCTAGAAGAAAACATAGGCAAAACCATTCAGGACATAGGCATAGGGAAGGACTTCATAACTAAAATACCAAAAGCACTGGTAACAAAAGCCAAAACAGATAAATGGGATCTAATTAAATTCCAGGGTTTCTGTACAGCAAAAGAAACAATCATTAGAGTTAACTGGAAACCAATGGAATGGGAACAAATTTTTGAAGTTTACTATTCTGACAAAGGGCCAATATCCAGAATCTACAAACAACTAAAACAGATTTACAAGAAAAAAACAAACAAACCCATTCAAAAGTCAGCGAAGGGTATGAACAGACACTTTACAAAAGAAGACATCAATGAGGCCAACAAACATATGAAAAAATGCTCATCATCACTGGTCATTAGAGAAATGCAAATCAAAATCACATTGAGATATCATCTCACATCAGTTAGAATGGTGATCATTAAAAAATCTGGAGACAGTAGATGCTGGACAGGATGCGGAGAAATAGGAACACTTTTACACTGTTGGTGGGAGTGTAAATTAGTTCAACCATTGTGGAAGACAGTGTGGTGATTCCTCAAGGACCTAAAAATAGAAATACCATTTGACCCAGCAATCCCATTACTGCGTATATACCCAAAGAATTATAAGTTGTTGTATTATAAAGACCCATGTGCACATTTGTTCATTGCGGCACTGTTTACAATAGCAAAGACCTGGAACCAACCCAAATGTCCATCATCGATAGACTGGATAAAGACAATGTGGCACATATACACCATGGAATACTAGGCAGACATAAAAAACAATGAGTTCCTGTCCTTCACAGGGACAGGGATGAATCTGGAAACCAACATTCTTAGCAAACTGACACAAGAACAGAAAACCAAACACCGTATGTTATCACTCACAGGCGGGCGTTGAACAATTAGAACATATGGACACAGGGAGGGGAGCATCACACACTGCGGTCAGTGGTGGGAGGGGGGCAGGGGAGGGATAGTGGGGGTTGGGAAGTGGGGGAGGGATTATGAGGGGAGAAATACCAGATATAGGTGATGGGGGGATGAAGGCAGCAAACCACCTTGCCATGTATGTACTTATGCAACAATCCTACATGATCTGCACATGTACCCCAGAACCTAAAGTAATAAAAAAAATCCCTCTATACTGTTTTTCAAAATAGTGATGGGCCTAAGTGTGGAAGTGGCTGTTAATATGAGTTTAATTACATGACCTTTATGCTTTGTTAACCTAGCTCATTATTGTATGTCATCTGGGAGTATCCCAGAAATGCAAGGATGGTGTAATATCAAGATACAGATTAATACGACATGTTTTGGTCTGAATCTTTGTGTCCTCAAAAATTCATATGTTAAAATTCTAACTGCCGAGTTGGGGAATCTATGGCATGATTAGATCATAAGGATAGAGCCATCATGATTATGATTTGTTTCCTTATAACAGAGACCCCAGAAACGGACGTAAAGACATAACAAAATATGCCTTCTATAAACCAGGAAGTAGGCACTTTCCAGACACTGAATCTGCCAGTACCTTGATCTTGGACTTTTTAGCCTCCAGAACCGTGAGAAATTAATTTCTGTTGTTGGTTTATTAGCCACTATTTATGTTATTTGTTACAACAGCCTAAATGGGCTAAGACATTACAAATTCCATCAATAGATAAAATATATTAAAACTATTCTTTCCACGAGATAAGGAAAAGGTATTTGATAACATTTCAACCATTTCTATTTAAAAATCCCAATTATTCTATTAAAAATAAACCCAGAAATAGGACTCAATACTAACATCATATCTAATATTTGCTTTAAGCAACCAGCTAACGTTATGTTTAGCAGTACAGCTTTAAAGACATTCTCAATAAAATTAGAAACATACAATGATAATGATAAAACCATTATTTGTTAACCTATTTTTTGGATAAATTATGTAATATGCAATTAAACTTGAGGTAGGAATGAAAACTATAATTTTTGGAATGATAAAAAATATCATTATTTATAGACTATATTTATATATACTTATAAAATAAAAGTGTCCTAATTAAAGAATATAAACACAAAAGGAAAGTTTAGTAAGTATATTTTTTTGAGATAGGTCTGCTTTGATGTCCAGGCTGGATTACAGTGGCAAGGTGATGGCTCACTGCAGCCTCGATGTCCTGGGTTCAAGCTATCCTCCCACGTCAGCCCACTGAGGAGCTGGGACTACAATGACTGCTACCATATCTGGCTAATTTTTAATTTTTTTTTTAGAAATGGAGTCTCAGTATATTGCTCAGGCTGGTCTCAAACTCCTGGTCTCATGTGATCCTCCCACCTCGGCCTCAAAAAGTGGTGGGATTACAGGCGTAAGCCGCCACTGAGAACTAAATTTAACAGGAAATGTTTAGGATATGTGTAAGGAAAGTTATAAAACATTTTTGATTAATGAATAAAGATTATAAAAAATAAAATTTTCAGTAACAGAGAGATAGTTAATTCCACTCAATGGAATATATTAAAGCTACATTGTCAGTCTTTTTAAAAATAAATAGCACCTTTATAACTGACAAAACTTAGTTTGGGTTTATATGACAGTCACAAAGGCTAGACTGGAAACTTCTTTCTCTTATGTGGAATATTGAATCTGAAGGGCAGACATACTAATTCAGATCACTATTTCTCAGCAATCCAGATTGAGAGGTGTTATGAACTGAATATTTATATCTCTCGAAATTCATATAGTGAATCCCTAACCTTCAATATGGCTACATTTGGACATTGAGCCTCTAAGGAAAAAATCAAGGTTAAATGAGGCCCTAAGGATGGGGCCCTGATCTGATAGAATTAGTGTCCTTCTAAGAAGTGACTCCAGAGTGCTGTTTCTTTGCTTGCACACAAATAAGAAGTCACATGAACACGATGAGATGGCAGCTGCCTAAAAGCTAAGAGAAAAGGTTTCAGAATGCAATCAACCTCACTAACACCTTGCTATTAGATTTCCAGTCTCCAGAATTATAAGAAATAGTTATTTTGTGTTTACCTCATCTAGTCTGTGGTAATTGTTGTGGCTGCCTGAGCAGACTAAGACATGAGGGAAGAAGAAAGGAACCAAAACCTTCCCTCTGGATCTTGATAGATTACCCACTTGAGAATGTGGGCAATGGCAGTCACCCACCAGCCATGCTCTTAGCAAAGGCTGATCCTTGACCTTGTGTACTGAATGCCATCTTCTCATCTACTCTAGGATGTGTCTCTTCAGCATCATCAATGTACCCCTTTCTAATAGATTTTACTACCAGCACACATTCAGAATCTGATCACCCCTCACTAACTCCTCTGCTAACATCCTGGTTCCCACACAATCATCTCTCACCTGGGCATTTTACTATTACTTCCCAACTTGGTTCCTTTCATTCCTCCTTGGACTACTCAATCTAATACCAGGATAGTGATTGTGTTGTTCATCTGTGAATATGACTTTTTATTTATACAATGGTATAAACTACAATTCTTACCATAGCCTACAAGGTAGGCCATCTGAGCCCTTGTTAGTTTCCTGACCCAGTGACCTACGACTCTTCTTGATTATTCTGCTTCAGTCATTCTAGCCTACCTTGTTTTTTGCACATATCAGGAATACTTTTGCTTAAAGACTTTTGCATTTCCTATTTTCTCTGCCTGAAACATTCTTTCTCAGCATATCTCCATGACTCATCCTGTCATGCTTGTTCTTGCCATTATTTAAAAGTTGGCTTTTTTCATGAGAGCTCTCCTGGCAGCTACTGTGGGTTGAACTCTGTCTGCCCTAAAACAGATATGCTGAGGTCTTAATCCTCAACAGCTCAGAATGTAATCTTATTTGGGAATAGGGTAACTGCAGGTATAATGAATTAAGATGAGGTTGTACTGGATTAGGGTGGGTCCCTATGCCAACATGACTGGCCCTTATAAGAAATTAAACAGGTGAATACAGACACACAGAGACAGCACCAAGCATGGAACAATGAAGGTCAAATGAAGCTGCTGCAAGCCAAGGAACATAAAAGATTGCTAGCAAACCACCAGAAGCTAGGATGAAGTAGGGAAGAATTTTCCTAGAGATTTTAGGGGGAACATGATCCTCCTGACATCTTGATTTCAGACCTTGGCCTCCAGAACTGTCAGACAAGAAATTTCTGTTTTAAAACACATAATTTGTAGCACTTGGTTATGGCAGCGGATCTAAAGCCCCTATCTGAAATAGCAATTCCTGGGATTCCGATCCCCCTAACCTGCTTTATTTGTCTCCTTAGAACTTGACGTCATCCATCCTATCATATTTGACTTACCTATTTTGTATATTTTATCTTACTTCCCTAAACCCACCTCAAATGCCAGCAATGTGAGGTTAAGATGTTTTTCTGTTTTCATTACTTTCTCCTCAGCTTTGAAACAGTTCTTGACTTGTTACAGGTCCTTAAAGTACAGTTGTTGACTGAAAGAAGGAAGATAAGAATGAATGAGGGAGCAAGCCTGGTAATTGGTTCCATCTCCATGGGGAAGAGTAAGGGGTGTTTCAAAATGACATGAGTGTTTTGGAAAATTGCTCCACTTATTGTATAAAATACTCTAAGTGGAAAGAAGTGTTTCCTTTTATAAAATACTCTGCAGAAATTAAGTGTAATTTTTTGAAGAGTTTAAACGATATGAGAAATTGTTTTGTGAATAAGGTGGTTTATGAAATAGTTTCTACAATAAAATCAAAACTATGTAAAGCAGGTATTTTTGAATAAAAAATAGATAGAAGGAAATATTCCAAAATTTCAATAATAGTGTTTTTACTTGATGGCACTATTTGTGACAATTTTGTCTTTATTGTGTATATTTTGAAGCTGAAATACTTTATTCTGGTACAAGAAAGAGATATTCTTTTGAAACATAGAAAACTTACAGACTTTTATATAAAGAGGTTTTTGTTCAATTTTAAAAATTAACTTGAGAAGGATTTGGATTTAATGTAATAAAAATGCCCCTTTTCAAATGTGTTTTGGCTTACATTTTGTTTCTCACTACATTTGTGCACTTTATTTACTTATTTTACCTATTTAAGGTATATGCTGTGGTGTTTTGCTACATATTATTATATATTGTGAAATGATTATCACAATCAAGCTAATTAACATATTTATCACCTTATAAAGTTGCCTTTGATGAGAATACATATAATCTACTGCCTTAGTAAAATCTAAGTATATAACATTACTAACTATAGTCACCATGCTGTATGTTAGTCCCCTTTGATGAATGTCACCCCATTCCCCCCATCCATCAACATCTGTTAACTATCTTTCTACTCTTGGTTTCTCTGAGTTCGACTTTTATGAATTCCACCAGTAAATGAGATCACACGGTATTTGTCACTCTATGGCTGAGTTATTTCGCCCAGCATAATGTCCTCAGGTTTATCCATGTTGTTACAAATGGCAAGATTTCTTTCTTAAGGCTGATATTGCATTGCCTGTATGTATCACATCTTCTTTGTCCATTCACCTACTGAGGGATGCTTACATTGTTTCCATGTATTAGCTATGATGAATAATGCTGCAATGATCATGTCAGTCAGATATCTCTTCAAGACTGTGATTTCATTTCCTTTGGATATATATACTGTAGTGGAATTTCTGGATCATATGGTAGTTCCATTTTTGAGTTTTTGAGGAATCTCTGTACTGTTTTCCATAGTGGCTGTACTAATTTACAATCCCACCAACAATGTATAATGGTTCCCTTTTCTCCACATCTTTACTAACACTCAGTATCTTTTTACTTTTTGATAATAACTATCCCAACAGGTGTCAGGTGCCATCTCACTGTGGTTTTAATTTTCATTTCCCTGATTAACAGTGACATTGAGCATCTTTTCATACAACTGTTGGCCTTTCATATGTCTTCTTTATAAAATTGTCTATTCAGGTCTTTTGCCCATTTTTAATTGGACTGGGTTTTCTGCTATTCAGTTGTATAAATTTCTTACATATGTTGGATACTAACCTCTTATTAGATATAGGGTTTCAAATATTTTCTCCCATTTCATAGGTTGTTTTTTTGATTTGATGCACTTCCACTTATTTATTTTATGATTCTTAAATTTCTGCACATTATGAAATTTCTTTAACAATAATTGTTTTAAATGCTTTTATTTACCTCAGTCAACTACATGGCTGCCTTTGACTTTACATAATATCAGAGAAGAACAAAGAAGTGCAGCTGTGATAATTCCATGATCAACTTTCAAAATCACATCACAGAATTAAGCTAAAAAAGTTGTCACTGCTTCCACCATGCTCAGTAAGTTTAGAAGCAGAAGTGTCTAGCGAACTTGTCATCTCCAGAGCTGCACTGCCTTAACTCTTTCATTCCTTCAGCAAGACCCTGGTGAAATTGGAAGCTCTTAAGGAAAAACCATTGATTCGAGAACCTCAGACGGCTAACCACAATCTATGCTAGCAAAGCAAGCAGATTATATTCTGCCTCTATCTTCTTGTTAATTTGAATTAAAGTCTCATATGTATGAATTTATTTGGCAGAACCAAAATTGCATTCACATTCAGATTCTTGAAGACAGGGATATGTCATTTTGAATTCTATTACCTCTGCATATTAGAAGATATTTGGAGATGCATGGTGATTACTCATTACATAAAAATGATGTCACATGTGGGTGGTATTTATTGTACTCTCATGTCTAACAAATATTCAAGGGGACCGGGATGTCTAATGTGGAGAATAGTGAAATAGAAATAAGACATGTTTAGAAATTACCCTCAATAACTAAAAAAAAAAAAAAAAATGGACAGTGTGTTGGCTCATGCCTGTAATCCCAGCACTTTGGGAGGCTGAGGCAGGTGGATCACCTGAGGTCAAAAGTTCAAGACCAGCCTGACCAACCTGGTGAAACTCTGTCTCTACTAAAAATACAAAGTATTAACTAGGCTTGGCGGTGGAGGCCTGTAATACTAGCTACTTAGGAGGCTGAGGCAGGAGAATTGCTTGAACCCGGGAGGTGGAGGTTGCAATGAGCCAAGATCACGCCACTACATTCCAGCCTGGGCAACAAGAGAGAAACTCCATCTCAAAAAACAGCCTTCTTAGGGCTTTGGTTCATGGAAGTGAGGAATGTTTTCTCAACCGTTAATGTTGTAAAAGAGATCCAAATTACTATCACAGAATTCAAAGGATTAAAATTTAATTAAATTAGGGAACACATACTTATTGGCTAATTTTATTTCTACTTTCATTGGTTATGGCCAAAGTTTCAGACTTTCAATTTTATTCTATGCAAAATATTACTCTCCCTTTCATGAAGATAGAATTAAGCCATTCAAAAATGGATACATCTGGTTAGACAGGAACTTAATTCAATCATTAGGTAGTTTTTTTTTTTTTTAAAAGAGAGCTTTTAGGCTGTAATACAAAGGGAATTAAGCAATTAGATTAAAAGGAATTGTGATATGTTAAAATGATTTAAGCCTGCATTACAAATGGAAGAGAACACCAGGAATGATTGCTGCAGATAGGTTAGATTAGCCTTAAAATATTCTACCCATTGAAATCACAAGGAAATTGTAATTTTTGAATAAAGGCACAAAATGAAACTAAATATATTTTACCTCTTCCCCTACTACTTTACTTCCTCTTCCTTAATAGTCTTTTGTCTTGACATTAGCCAAGAAAGGGCCACATTTGTATGTTCAAAGAAAGTGGAACACTGGATTTTTTTTTTTTTTTTTTTTTTTACATGGAGTCTCACTCTGTAGCCAGGCTGGAGTGCAGTGGTTTGATCTGGGCTCATTGCAACCTGACTCCCTGGTTCAAGCTATTCTCCTGCCTCAGTCTCCCAAGTAGCTGGGATTACAGGCACCCACCACCACACCCAACTAAATTTTGTATTTTTAGTAGAGACAGGGTTTTACCATGTTGGCCAGGATGGTCTCAATCTCCTAACCTCATAATCTGCCTGCCTTGGCCTCCCAAAGTGCTCAGATTACAGGTGTGAGACACCTGACCCAGCCCGGAACACTAGAATTTTAATTCTGTTCAGTTTTTGTAATCTTTATTCATTAGTTGAATGTTGGCTAGGTTCCCTAGACAGGCTATCAACATAAAAGATCAGAAAATATTGCAATATATGGACAACAAATTTGATGCTAAATATAAATTTCTTCCATGTATCAGTGAGTGGTAGATTTCTGATATGAAGGACTGTCTTTATTTTAGGAAGAGGCACTCTTATTAAAGAAATAATGCAAGGATTACAAGAAGTTTGAACTTCATGTTAAAGGGAGTGATAGTAGTAGAACCATATTTTAAAACTATGAGAGGCTGAGTCCGGTGGCTCATGACTATAATCCCATTACTGTGGGAGGCTGAGGTGGGAGGATTGCATGAGACCATGAGTTCAGGGACAGCCTGCACAACACAGTGAGACCTCATTTCTCTAAAAAATAAAAAATTAGCTGGGCATCATGGTACATGCCAATAGTCCTAACTATTCAAGAGGCTGAGGAGGGAGGATTCTTGGAGCCCAGGAGTTTGGGTTTGCAGTCAGCTATAATCAGGTCACTGCACTCCAGCCTAAAAAACAAAAACAAAAATAAAACCTAGGAGAGGTGTGACTGCAGCCTGAGTAGCTAGTTAGACCACTGTATAGTACATTTTGAAGCCATATCCTGACAGCTATCCTAAAGCTTCACAGAGAATACAGCAGTTATTATAAAGAACAACAATCAACTAAATATACAGAACCACTCCATGTTATCTGCTCAATACTCTCCATTTTCCTGTCTTGACTTTCACAATTCTTCACTTCCTCCTTCCCCATATTTTATACTCAGCTTTCCATCCGCTTTATGTATCAGTATAATGAAAACATAAGACTTTCTTGGGTTTTTGTTTTGGGTCTCACTCCAGATTTGATTTTTAACATTTTTTCTTGCTATGGAAAATTCTTGAGTTACTATCTATTTGGGAACAATTTTTCATGGCTCTCTCATGTTCCCGCATGTCTTAATAAATGAGGCACTGACTGCTTCTCATTTTGGACCATCTTTTCCAGTATGTTTTTACAGCAAAATCGCCTTAGAAACTATAGTATCTTCCTCCAGAGCAAAGGGCAGGTTTGCTTACAGTCTTGGGAGATAGAGATAATGTCTTTCACTGGAGCAAGGAGCGGAGGAGGCAAGGTTGGTGCCCATTATAAAAGGTTCAGATTTCTGAAGCTTAGGATTCCATTCATGTAATGCAACCTACCATTTGCATATATCTATCCAGGCCCTTTTGTGTCACCCAATGAGACTCAGGAGCAAAGGGAATTGAGGCAAATATGATGATGTTCATGGTGTTTGCTGTGCAGTGAGTAATAGTCCTTTGTCTCTGACCCAGGAATGCTGTATCTTTTGTCATCACCCTTGAGTCTGTGGCAGGGTAACTGGTGTGCTTGAAAGCAGTGTAAAATTTCAGACTACCTTTTTTTATACTTTCCGTTTTATTTAATTAGCTTTATTGAGATATAATTCAGCATTACAGACGGTAAAATTAAAAGGCTTATAGTGTATTCACAGAGTTATGCAACCATCACCACAATCTAAATTTTGCACATTTTCATCACTTCAAAAATATATCTTGTACCCGTTAGCCATCTTCACCCTATCTCCCTTTCTTCCCACCCCAATGTAACTTTTTCTATATATATCTGCCTATTGGACATCTCATATAAATGGATAGAAACAGGAAATTATAATAATTTGAATTAGTGGATTCAAATTAATTCATTGAGAATAGAGAGGGAAAAACAGAAGCAAAAATTGAATTTTGGAAAGGTAGATTTTACAGAATTTTGTGATAGAAAATGAGAGGTAGAAAACCAAAGTTGACTCCTATGTCCTAGGCAGGGTGAGAGAGGGATGAAATAATTAAAAAGAAAACAGTCTGAGAAGGAAGAACAGAAACCTGGTAACAATGTGAAGAGAGACAGTAAGCACTAGACTTTTTCAATGGAAGGGATGGCTTTCAAATCTTGGCAAGAACAGCTATATGCAGTTTTTAATGATTTTGTGGTTTTTCATTTCGTTATCCTCAAATCTTTGGTAAAAAGAGTTTTAAAAACAACAGGATTATGCTTATTGCTACTTCACAAAAGCAACACTTTGCTCATCCTTTAAAAAAAAGTGATAGAAGAGTAGGGAGAAGCAAGAGGACAAGAGAACTGGATTGGGAAATGGAATTCTCAAGGAGAATGACTGCCTGGAGAGTATATGTACCATTCTTACTTAAAAGAAACTTTAAACATATTGAGGGAACTGGGCTGTCTACCACTGTGTGGCATGTGGTTTCAAATAACTTTCCTTGAATATTAAATACCAAACATAAACTGCAGAAGCCTAGATAACTAGGGTACAGTCATAACACGAGTGCATTTTCTGTTAGCTGTTCCTTCGATCTACCCAATTAGAAATATTAGTCTGGAACTAAGGGGAGTGGTCTGAGAGATTTAAGACACCAACTCACTGGGAAGGAGTGAACATTGATGAGAATTTCCAGAAAGGGAATGGATCTCCAGAAGAGGGAAGAGTTGGTGCTAAGTGAATACCAATCTTTCAGTAATGGATAAACAAAGATGAATTAGAGGGATTATTTAGGAGAAGTGAGAACAAAAAAGTTATGAAATAGCCTTTATGAAAACAAGGGTGTATGTGTGTGTATTTGAGAAGTAGAAACAAGGATGTGTGTGTGTGTGTGTGTGTGTGTGTGTGTGTGTATTATTGAATGCTGATAGAATATTCTTTATGGTATGTGTTTCTTTTTGTGCAGCAGGTGGGGGAATAGGTGGGATGGGTGTTGAATTACAGTTTTCTCTGGAAGATACCTTTGACTTTAACTTCTTTTCATAAGACTGGATGCTTTCTGAAAGTATCAGGTAGGAATCCTGTCATTATTAACTAGTATTTATTACATCCTCATTATGCCCATAAGCACTTTATGTATATGAATAGTTCTCAACTAGGGAGACTTTGACCCCCCAGGGGACATTTGGCAATATCTGAATCTTTTGGGGGTTGTCACACCTGTGTGGGGATGCTTCTGGCATATAGTGAGGGTTCAGAAACATTGCTAAATATTTTATGATTCACAGGACAGACCCTGCAAAAAAGAATTTTCTAGCCCCCAATGCCAATAGCACTGCGGTTGAGAAATCCTAATAAGGAATGCAAGTTTTAATACTTCCAGAAACACTTTGAGATAGATAACTTTTATTACTTCCTTCTTTCAGATAAGGAACTGGGCCATGAGGATTTTGAGCAACAACTTTTAGTAAAGGGTAGAGCCTAGATTTGGTTGGGAGTAGTGTGACTCTTGAGCATGTGTGAAGTCCTATGCTCTATTATCTTTGTAAATTACCCCTATATGTGTATAACCAACCCCTGCTACTATAGCAACACACCTTATTTGCATTAACTCAATCAGAAAAAAAAACGTATTTATTTAAATACATCCTTTCCCACCAAGACAGTATGCTTAGAAGCATTGGAATATCCATTCTTCTTACTCTGCATAGACAGGAAACACAGCAACTTAGAGTTGCTCTTGGGTGCTAGGAGCAATAGGGTATCCTTTATTTATGAGCTGTTGTTTTATGGCATATTTATTTTTAAAGCGTATTGGTTTATCCTTTTCAAGTTTAATGAAGGGAGAATTTTCATATAAGCAGAGGCAATTTTTCTCTCCAGTGTAGAAAACTTATATGTATACACATTAGAAACTCTACCAGCTCAGTCTTTTAAGGAACACATTTTAGTTGTGGAGATGCAATTCATAATAGCTGAGGAAATCTCATTTTAGCTCTAAGTTACCATAAGCACCACTTGGACTGCTATAGAAGTACTCTCTGGAGAAAAATTTACTATTTGACCTGTACTAAGTACTTAGGGTTTTTAAGAGATCTATGATGCTTTCATTCCAGATTAATTTGAAGTAATGATTGCAGTGTACTCAATCTCTTTCTCTGTATGGCAGAATTTGAAGTTTGTCTTCCCCCCAACAAGAATATTTTATTTCCCCATGTAATTACCAGTTTTTGGCTGAACTTTTTGTATTATAGGCAGAAAGAAATACATTATATGTCTTAAGTCCTTCTGCTTAAATATTATGGAAGAATAGGCCCTCACCATATGGCTTATTGTGTGTATTGTAAAGGGTTCCTTAGAGTAAAAAGGTTATATTTATTCTGATATATGTCCTTTACCTGTTTCTTCCTCCCTCCCTCCCTTCCTCTGTCCCTTTCTTTCTTCCTTCTTTCATTCCTTTATTCTCTTCTCTGTCTCTCCCTACCCTCCACTCACCTCCTTTTCCTTCCCTCATAGCTTTGAAATGGGCTAGTCTGAATATGCTAGTAGAAGTTCTGGATTTTAAAAATTAGCTATTCACTTAACAGCATTTTATTATCAGAAAAAAATTTATCTTTCCTAAAAGAAAATATAGCAAGTGAGAAATTACCAAATGATTGAAATTTTAGTTTTGGCTATGCATAGTAAGTACTCTGATGTACACTGGGACATATTCTAAAGACAGCATGCGTATGAAATCATCTATGTCAAATTAGCATTGAGAATTTGTTTAAACAGAACAAAGACCTCTAAGGTCTTTTAGTGATTTTGCTATTCTTTACACAAAAGCCTTTTCTCCTTAGATACAAACACAACAGTAAAAACCTAAAAAATCATTTTCTATTCTAGTGGCAATAAAAAAAGAATCATTATGATAAATTTGATAACAAATAGAAAACATATTTTTACTTTCAATAAGCTTGATGTTGTAAATGAATAAGAACTGTTTTTCTTTCCTGTTAAACTAGATGCTTCTATAATCTGTCCATTTGCCCAATTTAGAACTCAAAAAGTTATCTTTGTTTTCTTCCTTAACCTTACATGTATTCAGTCATCATAGCCAGTTTTTCTTTTCTTTTCTTCTTTTTCCTTTTCTAAGTTAGGGTCTCTCTTTGTCTCCCAGGCTAGAGTGCAGTGGCATGATCGTGGCCCACAGTTGGAAATTTGGGCATAAGCATTGTGTGCAGAGAAGGAAAATCTATAACCAGAGTAAGCATCTATTTCAGTAAGGACAAAATACTGCCCTTCTATGACAGAAGAGATCCAATTTAATTAATTTGTCAGCAGGTAGCTGGCTGATCACCCACAAGAATCACGCCATACAAGGGATCAGTATTGCTCTCTGTTGCTGGATTGGACACTCATCAGTGTCAGCCTTGTTAAATCAAAGTCCATGTTGCTGAGCACATGCATATCCTCCATACCTTCCACCATGACCACTTTGGTCATGAACCCATTGAGCAATGACAATGTGGCTGGAGAAGGAGGTTGACAGGTTTCCACAGAAAAGGTCATTTGAATTACTTGATTATTAAATCCTTTCTCTGCTGAGATCACCCCCGGTGGGCACTTACATGGGATACAAATATATGCACATTTTTTTGGCCAACATAACTCTTCCTCAAATGTCCTGATTGCCAATTTCCTAATCATATTTCCTTCAAGTCCCTGACCATCCAGCCAAATCAGTGGCTACAGTTTATTGATCAGCATATAATCGAATATCTGGCTATTTCTCTTTTCAAACAAAGTAAACAACCAGGTGCACCATTTGAATTTTTGCCCATCGGAAGTATTTCCCTTCACTACAGTCCATGAGGGATGTCCCACACAGGGCCTGCAGAGCTACAGCTGTCCACTTTTGAGTGGTAACTGAATATCACGCAGAACCAACTGTAAACCAGACCAAAGTCTTCTATTCCTTACTCAACTGATGGTAGAGTACTCCCCATGAGGCTATAGGTTGAAGGTGAGAAATAGAAAGCATCATAACCAGAGTGGAGACCATGGGCATTTAGGTCATTGCTGTAAGTTGGATGGCTGTCCCCCAACAATTTCATGGTGAAATTTGATCCCAATATTGGAGGTGGGGCCTAATGGGCGGTATTTGTTTCATAGGAGCACATCCCTAATGAATGGCTTACTGCTGTTCTCATAGCAATGAGTTTTAACTCTTAGTTCCTGAGACTAGCTTTCTCAGTTTCTCTCTCCTGTTTTCTCTTTTCATGTTATCTCTGCACATGCTTGGCTCTCCTTCCCTTTCCACCATGAGTGGAAGCAGCCTGAAGCCCTCACTAGATGCAGACCCTGGTGCCAGGCTTCTTGAATAATTTGCAGAACTATGAGCTATATAAAGCTCTTTTCTTCATAAATTACCCAGCTTTAGGTATTCCTTTACAACAACACACATGGACTAAGACAGTCATTTCCATATGTACTTTTGCCTTCAGGGCCTGCTTAGGTCTGATCACACACATATCACTTTTGTTTGAGGATGGAATGTGGCTGTGCATGTTCAACTTTATGGCTTGGTGAGTCAGATAATACCCAGTTCATAAAGAGCAGCTCAGGTTACATGATAACTTGGTGGCCCATGGTTAAGTATTTATTCTCTATTAAGGACCAGCAGGAGGAGATCAAGGGCTGTTTCTCAAAAGAACAGTAGTTCTCTGGGGAGGGTGTCAGGGCTTTGCTTCAAATCCTATCAGAGCCTTCCAGATAGTCTGTCTTTCACTGATACTTTAAGCATCATTGGATCTACTGGATCATATGGCTCAAGTGACAGAGCAGCTTGTACAGCAGGCTAGACTTGTTACAGAGTCTTTTCCTATTCTGGGCCTTTACTCAAAACTAGAAGCTTGTCAGGTTACTCAGTAAATGGGCCAGAGTAACACACCTGAAGAAGAAATATGCTGCCTCCAAATCCAAATCGGCCCACTTGCTATTGTGCCTCTTTTTTTGGTTGCAGGAGGGGCCAAATGCAACAACTTATTCTTTACCTTAGAATAAATATGTTGACATTTTCCACACCATTGGACCTGTTGAAATTTCACTGAAGTAGAAGGCCTCTAAATTTTTGTTGCATGTATTTCCCACTCTTTGCTAAGCAAATCCCTTACCAGTAAGACCAGAAAAATTGTTATGCATTGCTCACTAAGTCCAGTCAGCATAATGCCATCAATATAATGAACTAGTATGATGTCTTGCTGAAGGAAATGAAGATCAAGATCTCTGAAAACTGAATTATGACATAGGGCTGGAAAGTCAATATACCTTAGAGGCAGGACACTGGAAGTGCATTGCTGGCCTTGCCAACTGAAATCAAACTGCTTCTGGTGATCTTTACTAACAGGTATCAAAAAAAAAAAAAAAAAAGAAAAACATTTGCCAGGTCCATAACTGCATGCCACGTATGTGTTAATCTGTTTAAGCAAAGAAACCATATCTGATAGAGCAACTGCAATTATAGTCACTACCTGGTTAAGCCTACATTTTCATTCTGCAAGATCCATCCGGCTTTTGCAAAGGCCAGATAGTACAGTTGAATGGAGATGTGGTGGGAATCATCACCCCTGCATCTTTCAAGTAAATTTTGGTGGTAATAATTTCTATAATCCATCCTGGAATGTGGTATTGCTTTTTTTTTTTTTTTAAATAGTTTTCTAGGTAGAGGGATTTTTTTTTATTGGTTTCTACTTGGCCTTTCCCACCATGACAGCCCTCACTCCACAGGAAACCAGTGTGGGTATACTGCCAGCTCCTGAATACATCCATTCCAATTACGCCTTCTGGAACTGAAGACATAAACACAGAATGGATTGAGGTACCCACTGGACCTACTGTGCAATGAAACTGAGCTAAAACTTCACTGACCACCTGACCTTCCTAAATTCCTATTCTGATTGACAGGCTACAGTGATGTTTTGGGTCTCCTGGAATTGGTGTCAATTAAGAGCCAGCATCTGGTATGTCCTGATGGTTTATTTCCTTTTCTTCAGTACACAGTTGCCCTTGTAAAATATCATAGGTACCTGTGAAGAAGGGCAGGATAATGACTAACAGTATACATTTTTGATAGTGTATCAAAATCCTTCCTCATAGGTCCCTAGCCTCCCCTTCATTCAAGGGGTTCTGAGTCTGTAAACAGTCCCAAGACCTCATCAAAGGGTCATGACTTGATTCTTTTCTTTTTTGAAGTCTGTGGTCTGTCAGGTATGACTCTGTTTTCAAGGTTTGGGTTAGAATTTTGTTCACTCGACTTAGAACTTTTTTGCATATACAGATCCAAGTTAGACTTTAGTAGGCTTCCTATTTGACTAATTGATTATTGTAGGAATACTATAATCAATAAATCTATGCCATAGGTCTGCACAAGTCAGACTATCTGCTTGCTGCTTTGCCTTTGCTGTCCATTACAGCAACCATGCCCACCTTGCCTTTGACCATTGAGTGCCTGCCTCCACTTACATTCAATACTTTTATTACTCCCAGAATAGAATTACTCCTGTTGCATTAAGGTTTCTAAATTGAATGGCTCCATTTCCTACTACAGTTGACCCTTGAACAACATGGGTTTAAACTGTGTGGGTTCATGTATATGCAGATTTTTTTCACTATATAGTTTGCCCTCCACTACATACAGGTTCGAGATTAGCAACTAAATGCAATTGAAAACACAGTATTCATGGAATGTAAAGCCTGTATATACAGATGACCAGCTTTTTAGATCTAAGGGATTCTGCAGGGATGAATGCAGGACACTAGTACATGCAGATTTGGGTATATGCAGGAAGTCCTGGAACAAATCCCCTATGTATACCAAGGGACAACTGGATAAGATCTTGCCTACAGAAAAAAAAGCTCTTTAAGGATTCTGGGACTCCTTCCACAAATTTATTTCTCACAGTATTGGGGAAAAATGTTTTCAGGACCCTTCCTGTGTGGGTGAGTGTGTTTTAGATGATAAATCTGCTCTAACATAACAATCCTCCTAAGCCTTTGCATCTCTACATTAAATCAAGGCAAGTCAGGCATTTCTAATTTGCTCATGGTGGACCACATTTTGGTCCATATTTCAGGCAAGTAACCAAGAAAAATGTTAGAGCCCTTTCTAACTCCCTGAGCCACAACATTAAATGCAGAATATTTCCTTAGTGAGCCCATATCAACATTGAACTGATCCAACTTTATTCTCATTCCACCATTGTCCTATACCCTTAGCAACCATCCCACACACATGCTCCAGATTTACATCTATATAAATTAGAAAATTCAAGTAGTCCTTTTGGAGTAGAGTGTACCTCCAAATGGGCCACATTTTGTACCCCACCTTTATGAATCTGCTGGGTGTGAATCTAGTTACAGGTCTAGAAGCAAAGAGGGGTGTTAGGTGTAGGTCCTGAAGAGAATCAGCCTTTTCTCACATAGAAACTACTTCTGGTGAGGCCATGAAGTTTCCCCAAGCAATGGAGAATTAATCTTAGATGAGGGTGGAAAGCCTGCTACTACTGTGAGTGGGAAGGCTGTTTCCACTGGGGCAGTGGAGACTTCTTCCACTGGCAAAACAGACTTATCAAATCTTAGGGGCTCAATATCCTCAGCTTCATCGCAACTTCCTACACGTCTCCATTCCAATATATAGGATTCCATTCTTTCCCAATCAATATCTTCATTTTAACAGTAGACACCTCGTAGGGCTGGGAGTTTAACTTGAACTGTAATTTAGCTAGTCACAAGATGAGATTGTACCTTTAATTTTCAGCAATCTCAGCCCTGTATTTAGAAGAGATATGGGTCTCCTTAAAGGCACACATAGAAGCACACACACTTTTTGATTTATCAGATGGAAATGACAATGCCTTCTCATAAAGTTGCTGTAAGGAATATATGAGCTAATCTGTGCAGAGTAGTAATCACAAACTCAACATATGGTTGCTGTTCAATCATGTTACAAATCATTACCGTTATTGTACATACAGCACATTACCATTACACGTACAACACTTTTGCTGGGAATTTGAATTCCTGAGCTCATCTTTTTCTTTCATCACTTCGTCCAGCAACATTAGTAGCAAGCAATCAGTCAACATCATTATATTCGTTAGCTTTCCAAACATGTTTAAAAGTAATACACGCACACTCACCCAGCTTCATAACTCATTGACTAGAGTATCCAATAGAGATATTGTGCACATGTATACTACCAATTCTAACCATGGACTATAAGTGCTCTCTTTACTACTAGAAATGCGATCATTAGCAGATTTAAATCTAATAAGATTATAGAGACAATTCCAGAACCCCAAAACCAATTCAAAAAACTCATTCTTAAAATTATATCCCTCTAGAACCAATCCTGTTACCAACATCTGTATTAGGGTTTTTCAGAGAAACGAAACCAATAGAATGGATAGACAGACGGATAGATCAAAAGAGATTTATTATAAGGTGATGACTCACATAATTATGAAAGCTGAGAAGTCCAGTGATCTGCCTTCTGTAAGCTGGAGACCAGAGAAGCTAGGGGTGTGGAGTTCAAAGGCCTCAGTATCAGAAAGCTGATTCTGTGGAATCCAGTCAGGGTGTGAAGGCCTGAGAATAAAGCACACAATGTGAAAGATTGATAGATAGCTCAGCTCCAGCAGTTAGGCAGAGGGAGAATGAGTCTAACCTTCTGCTTTTTAGTTCTATTTGGGCCCTAAGTGGATTGGTTGATGCGCACCCACATTGGGGAGGGCCATCTGTTTTATTCAAATGCTATTCTCTTCTGGTTAACACCCTCACAGAAACACCCAGTTTGATTAGATATGTAGGCATCTCGTGACTCAGTCGAATTGACACAAAATTAACCATCAGTGTTTCTTCAGCAATTTATTTGCACGGTTTTCACTCTTGGGTTGATACTTGATTTGTGTTCTACAATTTTCTACTGAAAAGTGTATCATGGATAATAATTTCATTGGATTGACGAACCATGTTTAACCATATTCCCATAGGATTTAAAGCACTTTTAAGAATGTTTTATTTCCACTGCTAATATAATCTATGGATTTTATCATGTTAAGACATCTGCTAGACAAAGAGATGTTTCCATGGGTGTGCCATTTGCTATTCCTAGGCATATGGGAAACACAATTTTGTGATTAATAGTTTGGTTATAGGTTGATTGCACCCCCTCAAAAAATATATGCTGGAGTCCTAACATGCAGCGCCTCTGAATGTGACCTCACGTGAAATAGGGTATTTACAGAGGTAATCAAATAAGGATAAGATCACTTGATGAGCCCTAATCCACTATTACTGGTGTCCTTATATAAAGAATTTGGACACAGACACACACAGGGAGAACATCATATAAAGATGAAGGCAGAGACTGGGGTGATACATCTGTAAGCCAAGGAACACCAAAGATTGCCAGCCAACCACCAGAAGCTGGGAGAGAGGCTTGGAGCAGATTCTCTCTCACAGCCCTCAGAAGGCTCCAACCCTGCCAATACCTTCATCTTGAACTTTTAGCTTCCAAAACTGTGAGACAACACATTCTGATTATTTAAGCCACGAAGTTTGTTGTGTTTTGTTACAGCAGCCCTAAGAAACTAATAAATGTATCCAGGTAATGAATGGCACATACCCTTTGTTAATAGATGGGATCAGCAATACTTTTAGTCCTCTGAGAAACAGTTGCCAATAAGGGACTATGTCAATATGTCAATGTTTATATACAAATAAATAAATATCCTAATATCTATATTTGGAAAAATGCCTGTGTGAAAGAAAAGAGAATGAGAGCCAGGTAAGCCTAGAGCAGCTGAGTAAGTCTACGAGAGCCATCAGATCACTGTGCAAGTTTAATACTGGATGAAGGGAAGATGGGAATCACAATAGGGGGGACATATCCTGAACTGCCCTGCTGTCTAAGGAAGGTTCAGTTTGCCAAAGCCTTTGTGGTGTCTTTAAGCCAAAGTCAGCTTTTGGGGTTAGCTGAGGTCCTCCAGGAACAGATTGGCCTTATTATCCCTGCCATACTCATTCAGTGTCTGTGAGCAGCTGTGGCAGGCACATGTTCAGCTCAAATGAAGTGATGGATTTCCAAATGCAATTTGGGACCCTTGGTTAAGTCCATTCCCTTAAGGGGGAGGTCTGCAAGGCACATTCTCACAGTCCCCAGAGATGCTCCTCAAGTAAGTGAGAAACTGGTATGGAATTCAATCCTTGAAAGAAAATGAACCAAATGAAAATATTATCCAAGAACTGAAAACATTCACTCATCTCGAGTGTAGGTCACCTGGGCTGTGAAAATAAATCAATTCTAACATGTAAAGGCTGAACAAAATAGAACAGTTTATTACTCATGGGGCAGTTTTAATGACAGGAAAGTTGGAGGCGAGGTTGAGGAAGTCGCTTTCTGATGCTCCACACAAACAATGAGAGATGCATGTAACATCTCCATCATCTGTAACAAGTGGCTTCCATGTTTGTTCTGGGATGTGGGTTGTGGTCACCACCCTGGTTAGCTGAAATGGGAAAATACGGAGTGCTGTATATGAGAAGACTTACGGTCAAGGCCTTAAAGTGGCAGAAGTTTGTTCCGCTCCCTTTCCATTGGCTGAAATTCAGTCATTTGCCCCTACCCAACTGCAAAGCAGGCTGGAAAAAATATTTAAGCTTTGTGCCCAGGAAAAGAGGAGAAAGGATACTGATGTACAGCTGACCACTTCTACCATACTTGGAAAAGACCAGATATCAGTATTTGTGACCTCAGTTAAAAAGAACTTCAAAAGAGTAACTGAAATTCTTAGTTTTATCCAGCTGTTTGACATTATGCAAATATAGAAAATGGTCACTAGGTAATGCTTTTAGGATTAAAGGTATCTACAATATATGGCCACATATTACTATAAAGCAAATAAATTAAGCATATACTGAGGGGATTATTACAATTCCATGTTTCACAATTGAATAATGTCCCCCCAAGTTTTATAAATGAAAAAATGCAATTAAGTATTCTAGAAATAGAATTACAGATGGCCCAAATGAAAATGTATGGAGGTGGATAAATCCGACATGTTGAATCAGTCCTATAAATAAGTTCCTCTTTGGTTTTGTTTTACAGGCTTCTGAGAGTGTATTTTCAGGCTCATCTTTTTTTTAGATTGTCTGTATTCTCAGTGTATATTCATAGCCTTGTAATAAAAAAGTTATAGAACACTAAGAGGGTACAAATTATGTTTTTAGTAGCAAAACAATACAAATAATAATTAGGAGTAAATGAGGGCTAATACCAATAATACTAATCTTTTTTTTAAAAGAATAAAATTATACTAATCAAATTGAGACAAGCATCAAAGTTCACCAGGTGCCTTATGAACTACTTTTCCCTAATTCCTACCCATCCTTGCCTAACGTATACAGCAAGTATTCCGCCAAAGCAACAGCCTACCATTTGCAGATTGCACTGAAGCCCAGTCTGAAATACGGCCTAAGATTATCAGTGTGGTCGACATCCTCAGTGCACCTAGATTGGAATGCCAACTGTGTTACTAATTATCTGTATGACCTTGGAAATATGCAATGTCTTTAAACTCTCTAAACCTCAATTTCTTGATCTATAAAATCGGAATGACAATGCCTTCTCATAAAGTTGCTGTATGGAATAAATGAGATAATCTGTGCAGAGTAGTCATGATAAACTTGATATATGGTAGCTATTCAATCAGGTTACAAATTATTAGCATTATTTTAATATTACAAAACATTTCTGGCAAAACTTTCTACTCATCTAGTTAGAGAAAACAGTGTCCAGAAAACAGTTATTAGTTTATACTGAAATGTTTGAAAGTTTAATTGTTCTCTTAAGAGTTTGGGCTGTTTAGGAGGAAGAAGGCTTAAATTTCACAGGGGCCTACTGGGTTTTGTCCTGTGCCATGTGAAAGCCAATTGGTGCCTGCTTTCCAGCTTCATTTTTTGAAAACTTCCTGGAAACCAGATTAAGTCCATGCCCTTTACTTACTTATTTTACCACTGGTTCCAACAGTCAACCTTACTCCCTCCTGTTAGACCAAACTTGCGTCTTAGCAAGGGCTGCCAATTGACTGCAGTTACCAAGGCCCAGCTTTTGAAACCGCTCATTTATTGAAGGTCCTCCTTAGGTTGCCTGCTCTGCCTTCAGGGTGAGCTCTATTAGTATTCCAGTGCCTTCCACATAAATTGATTTCTTTTTACCATTTTATGAGAGACATAACAATTTCAAATTAAGTTATTTATATCTAAGTGATATTACTTTATTATAATTATTTTATCTGGGTTAATTTATATATTTAGTTTCTTAAAAATATATATCAGATTTAGTAATATCTCAATTATGAGAATAAATACATCCATAGGATAAATGATGATAAACCTATGTCTGTTCACCCCATGTTGTAATGATTATAATAAACAGTGAGACTATGTTCTAACTTTGATATATTTTTTTGATAAAAAGTTGAGTTGGAAAAACAAAATGACATGCAATTTTCAAGTCCCCCCAAGTATGATATACATATTATAAAATAAAAATACATCTGTCCCTCATATGGTATATTTATTTTAACATTACTTCACCTTAAAACTGCTTTTTCATTTGAGGAAAAAGAAATGCTGCCTCATGCAAATATTTGCCTTTGTGAATCATATGAGTATTAATTATTTCATCTGACCTTTCATTTTTGTTTTTTCATTTCACTACCATGTGCCAGGATATTATATTAGGTATTGGTACTTCAGTAAAGACGACAAAAACTATCTATGTTTTCAGAGGGTACACTCTAGCAGTCCATGAAGCTCAAATAACTATCTTTAAGTTGAACATGTTTATCTATGAGATCATTCTTTTATCAAGTGATTAATGAACTATGCCATCTGCACTATTTCCTAAGTCAGTAGAATGCAATAGTCAATAAGGAAATGAATTACAACTTTTGAAGCCATTCTAGACAAACCCCAATTGTTCACCAGCATGTAATGGAATACAACAGGACCTCAGCCATCCAGAAGTAGGGGATTGGCACTATGGAACCAGGACCAGCTCTTCCACAGATTCTTCTGCTAAATGGTCCTGTACTGCACTCAAGTGTGCTCTCCTTTCTCCCTATCGCCATTCTTCCACTTGTGATTTAAGATGAAAATGTCAACATGAGGCTTTGTTCCCATCTCAGTGCCTCTGCAGCCATTTTGTTTTGTTTTGTTTTGTTTTTTGTTTTTGTTGTCTCTAGCCATTTTGGTGTGGGGAATAAACTCTCTGATGCAAATGCCTGATTCTTTTTGTTCTGTAAATGTTGTTTAAATACCACACCAAAGGCCGGGCGCAGTGGCTCACGCCTGTAATCTCAATACTTTGGGAGGCCAAGGCAGGCGGATCACCTGAGGTCAGGAGTTGAAGGCCAGCCTGGCCAACAAGGTAAAACTCCGTCTCTACAAAAATTCAAAAATTAGCCAGGCGTGGTGGCGTGTGCATGTAATTCCAGCTACTTGGGAGGTTGAGGCAGGGGAATTGCTTGAACACAGGAGGGGGAGATTGCAGTGAGCCAAGATCTTACCACTGCACTTGAGCCTGGGTGACAGAGCAAGACTCTGTCACTATAAAACAAACACACACACACACACACACACACACACACACACCACCACCACCACCAAAAACTTGAATGGGAGAGTCTCTTTCAATGTCCAGATAATAATCTCATCTGCTGGATTGCCACTTACGAACATGTGCGGTGACAAAAACTCTTTAATCGACATCCTTCTAAGCATTAAGCAAATAAAAAGAAAAATTCTGTGATTATTATGTAATCCTAGATGACGCATTATACTTAAGTAAAGGGAACATGAATCTCAAAGAATAATGAGAATTAATCACTGAGAGTGTCAACAAATTAAGAACTAGACTTACTTGAAACGAACCTGGTCTTGATTGTTTTAAAAAGTTCAGTGGGGAATCATGCAAATGGAGAATGTTATATTGCTAGGATTTAAAAATGATGTCAAGAACTCAAAGACAGCTCCAACCCCTTAAAAGCTTTCCATTACAACTCGAAGCATTTGCCCATGTAATTTCAAAGCTATGAAAATTTAGACTTTAGTTACCTGACAAATAACTTTGATTCTCAGCATACAATATCCATTTGACTGTAAATTTTCTATAAAATTCACATTGTAGAAAACCAGCAAAAACAGAATTCTGATAATCATTCATTTTTGATTTGGGTAGATTCTAACTTTGGAAAAATATGATATTTTCAAGAAATGTTGAAATGATATCACATTAGTGACAGCACATATTACATTTTGACACAGGAATACTATTTTTCTAACTCTGGACTTACATATAAATTAAGTGTGTGTATTTGACACCAATGATAAGATTATTCTTGTTATTGAATTCTTTGTTTCAATCTGACAGCAAATTGGTGCAGCAGATCCAATGAAACAGTGATAAAGCTTTACCCCCATACTCTTTCTTTCTTTATTCCTTTCAGAACTGGTGTCCACATACTATAATTGTTCTCTAATTGTTCATCTTTGTTAAAAAAATAGAAAATTAAATAAGAGCAATCTTTTGGTGTATAGTTTTTAATTTATAAGAATTGGGACTCATTGTTAGGTCTAAGATGAAAGGGTACCACAGTTAGTACTTAAAGCCGACACAGATCTGGGGAGCCAGTGACACTGCATCTCTGTTAATGATTTCACCTCTTGCACTGTGTTCCACCAAAGGAAACATAGCTTTCAGCTTGAAGTATGTGAAGGAGCGAGGAAAGGAACAATTCAACCTAAGCCCTAAAGAAAAGCTCTGTAGGTTGTGCTGAGCACTGAGCAGAGAAATGGCCCCATTAGTTTCTGCATGGGTTGGTCACTAGACTAGTTTGAAGTGGAGTTTCATTGACGCCTTGCCTCTAGGCATCCTTTCCTTCACCTCAGGATGAACTGCTACTATGATTTTTAAAGACTTTTTAAAGAGAAATGACAAAAAGTACCATTTGTTTCTTTTCGTAATTGTTCAAAGAGAATTGTTCAAGAGAAACAAATAGAAGACACTAGGGAAGTGACTTAAATTAGCCGTGCTGAACCGACCATAGTGATGTTCAGGAAAATTGACAAGTAAAGAGATTAAATATCTGCTTTATTTAAATTCAGCAGGAAGAAAGAGCCCTACATTTATAAAATGTTTCCCTGGAAACATTAATCTCAAGGAAAAAAAATTCTTCCTTTGGTCATTAATTCTTAAATATTAAAATGAGTTAAGAAATAGAAAATTGTAATATATACACACATACCTAGATACATGTTAACACATGTCATCTATACGTATATACATGTTACTCATATACATATGCACACACTCTCGTACATCTCTGAATTCATCACAACTTACTTCCTGTCTCATTATGGTGCCAAGCAAATGATACCGGCAGCAGCACCACAGATTGTTATTAAGTCATTCAATACATTCCTTTGCTGAAGAGAAGTTGTTCTCTATAATGTATTTTTCAATCCTTTCCTCATTTCATGTTTAAATTACTCAGCCACAGGGGATTTGAAGATATCCCTTGGAAACGTGTTCTGTAGGCTGACATGGTGGGGTATACACAGGGGCTTTAAGATATTTAACCTAAATTTTCTTTTACTCAATTTTATGTTGCTGTGTTTCCAGTTATGCCTTATTTCTATTATTTTAAAATCATTTTTACCACAATCATTATTTTTGCATCTATCAAGAGAGGCTATAATTCTAAGAGCAATCTACATGATCATTATTTTGCTTGTTGTAACTACCAAATTCTTTGTGTTATTTCATTTTAAAACACCCTCTTAGCCTCTTAGTCATGGTTTCTGATTTGGGTAAACTATTCACTACTTTACAATTATTAGTCAAATATTTTATTCTCATAGCACTTTATAAGCAACCGTTATTTAAGAAATCTTTCAAATCTTGACATTCAGAAATTCACATACATTTAAGTGATTGTGGGTTCATAGGAGATAAAAGTTTAAATCTTAGACCTTTGTTCTTTCTGTATCAAGCGTATAAACTAGGTATGCAGTGAGTTATTGAATTAAAACATTGTTCTCATATATTAAAGCTCTGTTGAAAATATAGCATTTGCAGTCAGAATTTTAAAGATTAAAACTGCTCAGTCCCGAAAAACGGTCTCTTTTCTGATATTCCATTTAAATTGTCTCCCATATCAGGTATAATTTCCTTGCTGGCTGTCTTGGATATTACCTTAATAATTTCTGTTTATGTTCACTATTTCAGCATTTTCCCCTACATCAATGCTTATTGGAAGATTTTTAATATAGTCTTGAGCAGTGCAAGTAAAAATGTGAACTAAGGTTAAAATTGTAGGAAATACCAAAATTTGAAAAAGAACCTCCTGGGAAACAGGAAAAGGAGGAGCTAGTATAATATCATATGGATTAGCTCTTTTTCTCCTTTCTCAATTCTGAAGTGCGGAACTATGTTGAGCTTATTTAGTTGAACTAAACATTATATTTAAAATTCAGGTTAAAAGAAATAGAGCTATATAATTTTCAGATGGCATCTCTGTTTATGATTAAGTGTATTCCCTCACTGCGTTAGCTAACGTTGTTAGGGGTTCTTTTCTACACTGTTTGGCTTGTCCATTTAGAAGCTGTTTGTTCAGCTTCTCAATTTAAAGTCTCCATTGCAATACAATTTATTGTCTATATGTGTGAATCTCCAGCTTCGAATCTACAAAACTCACAACATTTAAGTCAATATCTAGGTCCTTGTGGATGTCAACATGGCACTACCTTCCCAGTGACTATCAGACTCTTCGGCCAGCTTCTCCTCATTCACTTTAGAAGACCACTTCAGATTCTCCACAATTCTGAGGTAGGACTAATCCCTTTCAGCATTTTTCAGAAAATATCATTTTACCAAGTATTGCATGGGTTTTGTAGTCTTAACCAAAAATGTGTGAGCTTGCTTCAGGGACAATGTAATGCAGTACACAGATTTCCACTAAAACGTTTCCACCTTATTTGTTTTTGGCCATTCTAGGGGCTACTGTCTGTTCCCTAAACAGCACCTATTCTTTAAATCTCCACTGCAGAGCAATGTTTTGACCATCTTTCACTGTTTCAGGGAGACCTTGCAAGTGTACCCTTCCAC
The DNA here is from genome assembly GCA_963573385.1 of Cacajao melanocephalus. Lineage (NCBI taxonomy): Eukaryota > Metazoa > Chordata > Mammalia > Primates > Pitheciidae > Cacajao > Cacajao melanocephalus. The sequence goes on from CAUYLG010017434.1 coordinate 28,371, forward strand.
CATAAGTATTTAATTTGGTATTTTTCCTATCATGTTATTCCAAGAAAGGAATTCTGTGAATTCTACTTTCTTAATATCACTACATGTAAAATTAGTAAAGATGAGATAAAAGTGAAATACAATTTAACAAGACTTTGATATGGTACCATGCCAGACCTTGAAAAAAAAAAACAAGTTTCATGGAGAATGCCTGCTTTTTTATTGCTGCGTAAAAATTCACCCCAACACTTAGTGACTCAAAGCATCTACTATTTCACAACTGTGAAACTTCTGTGGTTTAGAAATCCTGGCATGGTGCAGCTGGTTTCTCCCACTCAGGGATTCTCACAGGGTCACAATGGGATGTTGGCCAAGTTTGTAGTTATCTTCAGGTTCAACCAGGGCAGGATATACTTCCAATCTTACTAAGTATTTCTTGGAAAAATTTAGTTCCTTGTCAGCTATCAGACCAGAAGTCTCTGTCTCCCTACGATCCTTGGCCAGAGACTACCCATTCAGTTCACTGCTATGTGAGCCGCTTCAAAAAGGCAGCTCACGATATGGCAGCTGGTTTCATCAAAATGAGTCAGAGGAGGACAGAGAGGACCACAAAGATGTCACAGGTTTTTATAACCTAATTCTGGAAATATTCCATCATTTTGCCATACCCTATTTGTTAGAAGCACGTCCCTAGGTCGAGGCCACATGCAAAAGAGACAATTACCCAAAGGCCTGAATACCAGCAGGCAGGGGTTTTTTGGCTGCTATTTTAGATGGCTATCTACTGTCTTTAGTTGTACCTGGGATTGAGGAAATGGTATCCAAATAACAGATAAAACATAAATTACCATTTATAGAAATTAATTAATTCGGCCAGTCATATTCTCATTAGTATGCAGTACTTTTTGGATATTGAGTGTTGCTATTGCAGCGCATGTCAAAATTACTACTCCTGCCCCCTGTGGAGGACTGAAGCCCTCATTCCTCTAGCTGCTGGGAGTGTTGTTAGCTAAGGCCTCTCAACTGTGATTTTCTTAGAAATTGGCTTCAGCCGCATTGCCAAAGGTCACTCCCTTCCTGGGAAATAGACTACCTCTAATGACCGATTAATGTTGAGTTTTAAAAGTCCAGCTCCTTTGCCCCAGTGTTGGACAGCTCTGAGTGCTCATCCTAGCTCCAGCGCTTCTGACAAGCTAAGCTCAGATCTTTGTTGTGACTGCATAGCACTCTAAGGCTTCTTTTTACCCAATCCAGCTCATTTCAGTGCCCTACATGTGGTGATCCTGGAGTACTCCTCAGTAAATGTCCTGCATTCAAATCTAGTGCTTAGGGTCTATTCCCAGGAAACCCAACTAGCAACCCACTTTTGACTCTTTCTTTCTGTTTAAAGGTAAAATAGCTAACATATAAATGATGAGGTATTAACATAGAATATATAGAGGTTTCACATACTTATGATACAGGATATTTCCCCAGCCCCTTCATGAAACTCGAGACAGAGGTGACTTATTTACTCAGCCCGCTGCTCTCAATTCCTCACAGGAGGGAGCATGCAAGTGAGTACAGCAACTGGAGTGACTGAATGCAGGAACCAGCCAACTGCTTTGGGGTACTGGCAGAAGCAAACTTTACGCAGGCCCCGCAGCAGCATCTATGTGGGGGTACCTGTGACCCCCAGAGCCCCAGGGAGCATGTTACAGTGCTCTTTTACCTCTGACATCTGCAGACAGCTTAAGTGTTGAACAGCTCAGGGGGCTCTTTGCCTTTTTGTGTGAGGCGGTTGCCTTCCACCAGTGAGGGCAAAGGGTCAGTGTGACAGACTTTTGCATCCACACCTGTGGCTCCTGAGCTCTTATCTGGCATCCAGGAAAAAGGAGATTGCATGAACAAAGAACACAGGAGATTTTTTTGCTGATGAAAGTGGCTTTCAGTGCGAAGGGGAACTGAAAAGGGAAGGGGCAGATAGGTAATCTTCCCCTGGGACCTGGCTATCTCTGGGGGGACGCTTCTCTGAAGTTATACCATCAAGCAGTCCCTCTGAAGTCAAGCCACTTCTCTCCAACATTTAGCCATAGTCCATTCCACCAGCTGAGTCTGGGATTTTTATGGGTACAAAATCGGCAGAGGCAGGAGCCATGGGTTTAGAAAAAGGCAACATTTGAGCTGGTAAACAGGGATATAAGTTCTCATGTTGGATGGCAGTCTCAGGCTTTTTGGCATGAGGGTGGGGTTTTCACTGGGAACCTGCCCTTTTATGCCTAGAATTTCTTTGTGTCCTGTCCCCATCACTTATAGACCTCTTAAAGTGGATACTGAAATGCATCTCTAAGTTCATCAAGCCAAAACATCAGAAATTCATAACGTGGTCCCCTGTATAATTTAAGTAAAATTGAAGGACATGCCCTTAATTTTCACTAATGGTTAATTAACAAACAACCATTCTCATTTACTACAAAGCTGCTACTGAAGATCTAGTTCATTACATTCTTTCCGTCACCTATAAATTAAACTTTGATTGCAAAGTCTTCATCTAGTATTAGAGGTGATTTCCTTTTATCTTCTGAATTGCTTCTCACTTCTAACTTAGCCCATGGGGCAAAGCTTTAGCTTTCTATGAAAAATTATTAGTACAAATAAAAACAAAATAGAAAACATCTAAAACCTTTATACTAAATATGAAGATTGGAAGCAAAGTCAAGGTTATCACATTATATGGAAATCATGATACTCTTTATAAACTCATTAAAATAAAATATGATTATACCATAACTTCCCTACTTTACTAAGGTGGCATTCACACAAATCTTAACAGTGCAATGTAGCAATTAATAGGATGAGAGGTGTAAGAGTGGAGGAAGTGTCCTCAAGCAAAACTGAAAGGAAATACAAAAGAGCCAGACGTAAAACTTGGTATCTGTTAGGATTTACAATTTTGTTACAATTTTCCCATGGACTTCTTGATTCTGTGATCCGTTCCTTACTTTTCAGCTGCTTTGCTCTGAATTCTGGTGGAAGGGCTGGCCACTGATGGTCCTGTTTTTCGGTCTTCTGTGTCGGCTGACTTCCAGGGAAAGACTGGAGGAGCCGGAAGAAGGGAGAAACAGGGTATAACTTCCCCTCTCTCTCTGCAATGGGCGGTGTCTTCAGAGCAGCTGTCTCCTTTGTGGCTTCCTGCTTTTGCCACTGTCTGACTCAGGTAGCACTGCCAACCTCCTTTGTCCTTCCAGCCTAGCAGGGGTAGCTGCTTTGTGCTGTTATTAATCTTTGGTTTGCTTCATCGCCCTCTTTGGATTCTGGATTCTTTTTTTGTTACCTGTGCAATGAAGTCTCTACTTAATTCCCACCTGGTTTACATGCACGGAAGGGTTTAAGGTTGTACCTGGGTGGCTACAGGTACCATAAGTATACTTCCATTCATTGCAACAACAATAAGTCCCTGACAAATACAAATGGTCTTTATGTCATTAAATTTAAAAAGTCCTCAAAATTATTCACATTTTATAGAAAGGAAAGACGAGCTCAGCAAGAATATGTAACTTGCTTGATATGTAATCATGTATCTCATGCACTGCTTATATGAGGAGGGTGACTGCTAAAACCAGACAACCTGGATTTGAGTCCTGACTCCAGCTCTTATTACACAGGCAAATTACTTAACCAACCTGTGCTCAGTTTTCTCACTTATAGGATAGGGACTTTAGCTATATATGCCTCAAAAGAACATTGTGAAGATTAAATGAATCAGTAGATCTTAAACTTCTCAGAAAAGTTGCTGACACATACTATATGATCAATAAAAGTTAGCTATTATTAGCCACATGGCTTCAGTAGTGTTATTAATTACATTGAAATGAGAAAACAAGCTACAAAAAATCCTCCTTGGATTTGTAGCCTAGAGCGTGTTTTGAAAAGAAACAGTTGCAAATGTATGACATAATATAATATGGAACAATAACTTCTAATTTGGTTAAAAATCTGGTCTTCTACTGCTGATTTTCAGAAGAGTTTAGAAAAGCAAGATTAATTTCTTTTGTGGAATAGTCAAGAATACCACAATGGCCTAAGGCACCAACTGATTGCAAACCATCTTCCTGCAATTAAAATGGCCAAAGCTGACCTGTTCTTTATTAAACATTAATCTTTGGCTTCTTCTGAACACATCAGTGAGTTCAAGGTCTGGATGTGTATGACTCATGCAAGTTCTGTGCCATTAAGCTGTTTTATAGGAGAAAACTATTCCTTATTGCATTGAGCCTGACACTTGAGATTCTTTTATAATTTGAAATTTGGCAGCTCAATGTATACTTAAATGAAAAATGCTAACTTTTCTACCATCATCTAGATGATAGAATCATTGTTTGCATCATTTAAATAACTGTACAGAAAACGATGTGGTCTGAAAATCTCATGTATATATATAAATATTTTACTTATAATACCATTAGCACATTTCATTTTTGTAGTATTTCTTTGCTCAATATTTATATTTGGCAACATTCTCAACAGATGCAAATTATATGGATAAGTTAAATTATGCTATTTATTTGCAATCATGTAGAAGAAAAAGCAAATACATATATTGTAAACAAAAAATTTCTATTAATTACAGTTGTGTATTTTATAATAATTCTGAGGCATGACTGTATCTCTATGCAATGTAAAATAAAGTGGGGGGTGAAATAACTAATAAGTAGCCAGGCAGATCATTATACCAAATATTTTGCCTTTTCTTATATAGATACTCATATGTTTTTACCATCTGCAAAAAAATGATTGTTTTCTATAGAAAATTTCCTCAATTTCTTCTGTTCCGTAATTATGTATTTTTCATGACTACAAAAGCTAACATGTCAATTCTGGTTATTTTGACTATTAAGTGAATAATTAGGAAATTCTGAAACTGTGTAACTGGGTATCACATATCACCAATGAATATTAATTTTAAGCTTACGGCTAAAGGTACGGCTTCTGTTTTTAGCATTACAATGCTTTATTTTCTTAGCTGATGAATACACTATTTTTTTGTACATTTTCGAATGATTAAAATTATAGTTGACCCTTGAACTTGATGGTTGGCGTCACTAAACCCTTCACACACAGTCAAAAATCCATGTGTAACTTTGATTCCCCTAAAACTTAACTACTGCTAACAAGAAGCCTGACCAATAACTTAAATAGTTGATGAATGCATATTTTCTATATTATATATTGTATTCTTACAATATATGCATTACATACTGTAAACTAGAGAGAAGAGAATGTTAATACAAAATGAGAAGGAAGAGAAAATATATTTACTATTCATCAAGTGTAAGTGGATCAGCATAAAAGACTTCATCCTTGTCATCTTCATGCTAAGTAGGCTGAGGAGGAGGAGAAAGAGGAGGGTTTGTCTTGCTGTCTCAGGAGTGGTAGAGTTAGATAAGGTGGAGGAGGTAGAAGGGGAGGCAGGATAGGCAGGCATAGTTGGGGTAACATTATAGAAATTCATCATAACATCTGACTTTTTACTTTTTAATTTCTCTGAAAATATTTCTATACAGTACTAATCTTCTTTCCACCATTTGCTTTAGTTTCCATCTTGTAAAAGAAGATAAAAACAGTCTTGAAAAATCAGAATCCTTCTGCTAGATTGTCTAATAGCAACTTGTTTTCTGGCACTGCTTCTTCCATGTCTTCTTTTCTATTATTTGGCACTGCTTTGGAAGCACTCATCTCTGGCAGGTTTTCTTCTGTCAATTTCTCCACTGTGATGTCTGTTAGCTCTTGAATGTCTCCAAGATTCATATGTAGGAATGCTTCTCCCCACATCTTTTTTTATGGTTAAAATTTATTTTTATTTTTACTATACAAGTTCTGGGATACATATGCAGGATGTGCAGGTTTGTTACATGGATACACATGTGCCATGGTGATTCACTGCACCTATCAACCCATCATCTACATTAGGCATTTCTCCTAATGTTATCCTTCTTCTATCCCTCCAACCCCCAACAGGCCCCGGTGTGTGACGTTCACCTCCCTGTGTCCATGTGTTCTCACTGTTCAGCTCCCATTTATGAGTGAGAACATGCAGTGTTTGGTTTTCTGTTCCTGTGTTAGTTTGCTGAGATTGATGGTTGCCAGCTTTACCCATGTCCCTGCAAAGGACATGAACTCATTCCTTTTTATGGCTGCATAGTATTCCATGTTGTATATGTACCACATTTTCTTTATCCAGTCTATCATTCATGGACATTTGAGTTGGTTCCAAGTCTTTGCTACTGTGAATAGTGCTGCAATAAATGTGTCTGTGCATGTGTCTTTATAGTAGAATGATTTATAATCCTTTGGGTATATACCCAGTAATGAGATTGCTGGGTCAAATGGTATTTCTATTTCTAGATCCTTGAGGAATCACCACACTGTCTTCCACAATGGTTGAACTAATTTACACTCCCACCAATAGTATAAAAGCATTCCTATTTCTCCACATCTTCTCCAGCATCTGTTGTTTCCTGATTTTTTAATGATCACCATTCTAACTGCTGTGAGGTGGTATCTCAATGTGGTTTTGATTTGCATTTCTCTAATGATCAGTGATGACGAGCTTTTTTTCATATGTTTGTTGACTGCATAAATGTCTTCTTTTGAGACGTGTCTGTTCAAATCCTTCATCCACTTTTTGATGGGGTTGTTTTTTCTTGTAAATTTGTTTAAGTTCCTTTTAGGTTCTGGATATTAGCGCTTTGTCAGATGGATAGATTGCAAATTTTTTCTCCCATTCTCTAGGTTGTCTGTTCACTCTGATCATAGTTTATTTTGCTGTGCAAAAGCTCGTTTGTTTAATTAGATCCCATTTGTCAATTTTGCACCAAATGCAATGGCAACAAAAACCTTTTTTTTTTTTTTTTTTTTTTCCATAGCCACAGTCTCATCCATAATTTCCTTGATTTGCTCTGTCATAAATTCTGTGAAATTAGGCACAACATAGTCTTCTCTGGCAGAAATTTATTGTTTTTGATTTGATGGCTTTCATGGCTTTTTCTATAACAATGATACCATCCTCAATGGGGTAATTCTTCCAGACTTTTATGATGTTCTCTGTATTGGGGTTCTCTTCCATAGCATTGACAATCCTTTTTATAGAGTACCGTGTGTGAAGAGTTAAAGGTCCATATGACTTATAATCTAGATGAAGAATTAGAGACATTGTGTTTGGGGGCAAGTAGGCCACTCTGGCATCTTCAGTGTTGAACTGATGAGGTTCTGGGTGGCCTGAGGCATTGTAAAATATCAAAAGAATTTTAAAACACAGTCCTTCGCTGGCAAGGTACTTCCTGACTTCAGGGACAAAGCATCAATAAAACTAATTCAGAAAAAGAGTTCTTATGCAGGCATTATTTTTTACAAACAAAAGACTGGCAGCTTGTGTTTATCTTTTTCCTTCAAGGCTCAGAAGTTAAGAGCTTTATATAGATAACAGCAGTACTGATCATATACCTGACTACATTTGTACAAAACAGTAGGGCTAGCCAATTACTTCCTTCCTGAATCCTAGTGCTAACTTATCTTCCTTACTACTACATGTCCTCTGTGGCATTTTATTCCCCAGTACAGGGCGTTTTTGTCCATATTAAATATCTATTCAGTCAGAAGTCCTTTCTCCTCAATAATTTTCTTCATGGCATCTTGGAATTCATCTACTGCCTCTTGGTCAAAAAAACCTACTTATTGTGCTACCTTGACATGTTGAAAACCAAACCTCCTCCTAAAATTATCAAACCATCCTTTGCTGTCATTAAATTCTCCAGCTTTAGATCCTTCACTTTCCTTTTGTTTTATATTGTTATATATGTCACATAATAACTTCACTTTTTCTAGAATCACATTAGAGTCTACCTATAAAAATGCCTTTCTTGTAGTAATCCTGCACCCACAATAAATACTGCAGTTTCAATACAAAATAAAAAGATATTTTGTAAAAAGTGCAGAGTTTTCACATCTCCTCATGTAGGTGCAGCAAGGGCTTCTTGGGTTTCCTTTTCTTTTTTACCAAGGGCTCTAATGCTGGATTCATTTATTTTGAAATGGTGGGCAACTGCAGCATCAGACCTCAGTGTATGATACACATCCAGCAATTCAACTTTTTCTTGTAATTTCATGACTTTTCTTTGCTTCTTAGGAGCACTTTCAGCATCATGAGTGGCACTACATATGGTCCCAGGATGTTTGTCTAGGTTTATGGTATTCCACTAAACAAAATAAAAAACGCACAAGGATCCCAAAGAATTACTTTTTACTGTAATACTTAATTTACTGAGGAGACAAACTACTCATGCAGAGATAACTAATGTCACAGGGTGTTTTAGGCAGACACTTGCAAAACTTGAGTTCACCATAATAGCAACAGGAGGTGGTTATATAGTAGTAGTATGGTATGTATTATAGTATACATTTAATGCAGTTGTAATTTAATAGTGCATCTTCACATTTGTTTACATTTCTCTCAGCTGCAAATGGTGCCTTGTATGGTCTGTAAATATCTGTGTAAGTTTTTATAAATATTAACTTTTTATAATAAATTTGTGTATATTTTATGGTAGTAAATTATAAAATAGACTAGTATCTACATATATTTTATAAACTCATGACATAGCTAACTTTCTCCTAATTTTTAGGTATTTCTAGGTCACATGATTCATATGTGAGTTTTTCCAAATTGTTAAAAACCCCAAAAACTTTTCCAATATATTTATTGAAAAAAAATTTCATATAAGTGGACCCAGGTAGTTCAAACCCCTATTTTTCAAAGGTCAATGGCACATTACTCATGGTCCAGAATTATTGCCCTTTATGCATGTTTTTGCTCAAACAGTATGGCAGAACAGAACTATTTACTGATACCTCTTTACACATGGAAGTTAATTAATGATAATGAATGACTTTTAAAAATTAATATCCAGTCTTTATAATGCAGATAGTCAAAGATATATCCAAATTCAGTGACAATTTAAAATTAAACCTAGATGTCAAAGTCAGTGTTTTTGAAAGGAAATATAACATACTTCTACTACCCTTTACATATTCCAGGTTGGTAAACTAAATGTATCAACAGACATGATTTATAATGCAGTAGAAAGATGTAGGCTAAGTTTATACTATGTGTTTCTAAGAATGAAATTTATGAGGGCAACAAGACTGAAGGAAACACTTTCAAAAATATCATTTTCTTTAAAATGTAAAACTAATAAAGATGTGAAATACTCTATTATTCAAAATAAATCTTTCTGTAAATATTTTCATTCATCATGAATGTACATTAACATAATTAACAACAGATTAACTAAAATGATTAGAACATTATGACACACCTAAATACATGTGAGATAAACTGATGGACATTTCCTACTACTTTTCTTATACCAGGTATGCCATTTGGTGAGGCAACTTGTCAATGATGACATAAATTTCATCCTAAAAAAAATTTCAACTGAATCTAACCTCTTTATTAAACAAACAAACAAACAAACTGGAGTCTTGAGGGATTTAATGACTCTCTGAAAAACATATGATAAACAGAACAAAAGTTTGTTTTTTGTCAAGTTATTATGAGACAAACTAACGTGGCAAGTCACCTATCATAAGTAAATTAATTTTTAAGATTATACACAGACTCTCAAAGTATCTAACTTGTAGATCCATATAGATATGTATTCACTTTCAGACTTTGCCCATCAGGCTATTAGATCTTAGGCATGACCCCTACGTTACTGAGACTTCAAAGACTAAATATATCATGTATTTGTAATGAGGATCACTAGAGATGTGAGAATTAGGGACTGTAAAGCAAAGTGCCAGCAGTATCTGGTACATAGCTATAGCTCAATAACTAGTAATCTTGGAAAATCTACTATTTAAAGTAAGGATAAAGAAGATCATAAAATACAAGTTCTTGCTTTACTTTACATCTTCCTTTTTTTTTCTGTACTATTTTCTAGTCATATGTTGTATTCCTTTCATCTTATACATCTACTTCACAGGTCATGTTGTTATTTACATTCTTAATTCCATATTTCAGTGGCCTCACTGTATTTTTATTTGATATTATGGATAAAATATGCAGAGTGTATAAATAATATGGAGCTGTACGCATTCTGAGTTTAAAGGTTTTTGTTAACAGCTGCTAAGACCCACATCTAATTTAGGATAATGTATATCACTGGAACCACAGTCTGTAAAAAGACTAAAATTCTCTTAGTTTTCAAATGATATTATTATGTATTATTATTAATAGTAATAGTAACTCTTGGGCATGAAATAATAACTTTGAGTGCTAACACATATTCTTGAGTTCTGTATAAATTTAATCTTATTAGTTCTGAAGATATTAAAGATGATGCCATAAGGGAAATATGAGGATAATCACATCCTGAGAGCTTCTTGCTGGGCTTGTTTCCTGCTCAAAAAGACCTAATCAGAGTTTGTTAAGTAAAATGCACAGCAGTAGTGCAAGGATCCAGTAACATGTATGCACCACGAGCATATGTAACATATTATGGAACACTGCCCTTTTGATCAGAATTTGGAGAACAGTGCTCGGTACCTTGTCATCTACTGCCTCTGTGAAGACATGAGAAAGCTGCTATAGCTTCTTCTCAAACTTCTGTGACTCATATCTTCCGTACTAATGCCTTGTGGACATCCTTGAGGGCTATGGCAGCAACTATGGGCTTTGTGGCAGTCCTGGTGGCTATAGCAGTTTATCAGGGTCACACAATTTTAGCAAAAGCTTACTAGGAATTATAACACTAGTAGTTTGTGTTTATTAAATTATTATGAGTTAAGGACTGTGCCAAACCATATAAATCATCTGATGTAACCTCAGTACAAATGTACAAAACAGGTCAGTTACATTACTATTACCATTTTACAAAATTGAAAGGTGACTATGATTAACTTCATTAAAATCTGAGAGCTAGTAGTGGCAAAAACAAGATAAGGCCTAACTATTACAAAATCCTAAACTCTTGGCCACTGCACATGTCTGCTTCTGCCCAACCTGTCTTAACTTTATTATATTTTAATGAATATTTTTCAAAGCCAGGTGATAACTGGCTCAGGAACTCTACATTGCACTTGATGTTTGGTCTTGGACATCCCTTGTGAAATTGATTCCTGTCTGTTCTGTATCCTTAGCTACTGAAAAGTTCAATTATTTAGAATACAATAGACTTATTTATTAATTTCTGTGTCTGAGGCTTCTGTCTGAAATCATTTTCAAAGTTAGAAAAGATTTTAAATTTTCCAAGATTTGGGGATATGATGAAATATATTTTTTGAGCAAAGACTACACTATAATTTTCTCCACATGCATGAAAGGCATAATAGATGCAGACAGAACAGAAATCAAAGGAGCATCAGAGTAGAAAAACTAGTGGCAAGCAAAAATTCAGCTTCAGTAAATGAATAGTTGATTCATCAGATTTTTTCTTTGAAGTTTGATCTAACGGAATAACAACAAAAAGAGATGTGGAAGGAGAAAAAAAAACTTGCTTTAACAGAGCAAAACTAAATCTAAATTAGGTAATTTTCTCTTTTTTAAACACCCAAAGAAGCCAACTTCAGGAGGGAGGTAGAGTTATGCAACAAGACTACTTCCAAGAGCTTAAATGAGAATAGAGGAAAACCCCACTTTTAAAATAGGCTGATATCAAAGGAAGTGTCCCTTGATTCAGTCATGACACCAATGTGATCAGATGCTCTGATCACTACAGCACTCCAGGGCAAACCCATTTGACATTTCCTTCAGAAATACAGAGTGATGTTTGGAATTATTTAGAAGAAACAGCCTCATTTGAAAATTGTAGGTCTGTCCTGGTTGTGTGAAGAATATTAATCATGCCCATTTGGGGAAATTTACTAACATGATGCATATAAATGAAATTTAGTTAACTGAATTTTCTGAATACTTGGGACAGGCAAAAACTTCCAAACCACCTGGGGTTTGGTTAGGTTGAACATGAAAGCAAAGGAAAGCTGGTTGTATATATTCCATTTATTTATCAAATATTTACTGAGCTCTGTAATTGACAATATGTGAGTGGTTTAAGGGAGTAGCCCCAGAGTTTTAAAGGATAAATAAGAATTTTCCAGAAATATAAAGGTGAATCAGAATTATAGGAAGAGGTAAGAGCAGGTAAAGTGTGTGGAGAAATAATCAAGGGTCTAACTATTACTGGAGGTTCTTGAATCACCTATACTAAAATTACACAAAGTATTTATTAAAAATGTGGTTACTATGCCTTGTCCCATGCCAAGTGAAGCATAATCAATGATAGTAGGAAGCATTTTTAATAGGCATATCTCGGCTGCTTTTATAAACATTAAGATTTGAGAATTGTTCCTATTTGTAATAGAAGCTTATGCATTCAAGTAATAAAATTTCACAATTTGTTTTACATTTACAAAGGATACGCTAGTGGCCTATGAATAGTTAAGAGAAAATTGCAGGTGACAAAAGAGACCCATTTCAAAGACCAAGGCATGGATCCTAACTTTCTTTCTCTTTCCAACCTACTTCATTCTGGGTTTTTTTCCTAAACTCTCCCTTGCCCAGGTCACCAAGGATCTTTAGGCTGCCATATTATTCATTCTCAACCTGAATCTCAGCAGCACTTGAAAACATTCCCCTACTCTAAAACACTGAATTTTCTTGGCTCTCAGAAAACAAGTTAGTATTTATTATTTTCAGCCTCCTCTTCTTTTACTTTACTGAATCCTTCAGAACCTTGAACTCTTTTCCTCCTATACTTAATTTTGCAACAGTAGCTTTACATGATTAGCCATATGATCAGACCTTCACACATCTATCTCTAGGCCCTCTCTTTTCTTCTGCTTTACACTTGTACATTCAAATATCTACTCAAAATCTCCACTTTAAAGCCTGATGAGGTCAGGCAGAGTGGTCCACGCCTGTAAACCCAGAAATTTGGGAGGCCGAGGCAGGGGATCACTTGAGGCAAGGAGTTCGAGACCAGCCTGGCCAACACGTCAAAACCTTGTCTCTGCTAAAAATACAAAAAAAAAAAAAAAAAAAGCCAGGCATGATGGCACTTGCCTATAATCCTAGTTACTCGGGAGGCTGAGGCACAATAATCCATTGAACCCAGGAGGCAGAGGTTGCAGTGAGCAAAGATCATGCCACTGCACGTTAGCCTGGGTGACAGAGTAAGACCCTGTCTCAATAAATAAATAAATAAATAAATAAATAAATAAAGTCTATTGGAAATCTCAAATGTTTTATGTGTAAAAGGGGATCCTGGTGGCAGATCCAAGATGGTTGAATAGAAACAGCTCTGGAGTGTAGTTCCCAGCTAGAACAAGGCCGAGGGTGAGTGATCACCACATTTCCAAATGAGTTGTCACTGCCCACAGACCAGGAGGTTCCCGAGCTGAAAAGTGCCAAGAGTTTCCAGCACTGCTGTTTCAGCTGGCACAGTGGGTCTCCGCACAAAAACTCAAAAAAATCTGGGCAGCCATTTCAACTGACGCCTGGAATGTCTGGGAGACTGAGCCTCCCATTCAACTGAAAAAAAGGGGGCTGAAACAGGGAGCCAGGTAATCTGGCTTAGCAGGTCCCACCCTCACAAAGACCAGCAATCTGAAATGCTCTAGACTGAGAGTTTCACAGCAAGTGCAGCTGGACCTGGGAAGGTCCCACTCTGTAGGGGGAAGGGCATCCGCCATTACTGAGGCAGTCCACCACTACTGAGGGAGTCTGCCATTACAAAAGCAGTCCACCATTACCAAGGCAATCCGCCATTATCAAGGCAGTCTGCCATTACCAAGGCAATCTGCCATTACCGAGGCAGTCCGCCATCACAGAGGCAGTCTGCCATTACCGAAGCAGATCTCCATTTCCAAGGCAGTTCTAACTATACCTCTATAAACAAAACTGCAAGGAAGTTCACAAAGCAGCTGGACAGAGCCCATAGCAGCTCAGCAATGCCTCTGCTGGCAGAATGTGACTAGGCTACCTCCTAGCTGGGCAGGGCATCTCTGAAAAAAGGCAGCAGCACAATAGGAACTTATAAATAAAGCCTCTCCTTATCACGACAGAGCACCTGAGAAAAAAGGCGGTTATGATTTCTGCTGCAGCAGACTTAAACATACCTGCCCAGCAGCTCTGAAGGGAACAACGGAGCTCACAGCTCAGCACATGAGCTCCTATAAGGGTCAGACTGTCTCCTCAAGCAGCAACCTGATGCCTGTATATACAAAGAGACACCTCATAAAGTAGAGCTCAAATTGACATCTGGCAGGTGTCCTTCTGGGACGAAGATAACAGAAGAAGAAACTGGCAGCAACCCCTACGATTCTGCAGCCACCACAGGTGATCCCCAGGCAAGCAGGGTCTGGAGTGGACCTCCAGCAATCCCACAGCAGAGGGCCCTGTTAAAAGGAAAACTAAAAAGCAGAAAGAAATAATTTCATCACCAACAAAAACAATGTCCACTCAGAGACCCCATCTGGAAGTCACCAACTACAAAGACCACAGGTAGATAAAGCCATAAAGATGGGAAGACACCAGCACAAAAAGGATGAAAACACCCAAAACCAGAATGCTTCTCCTCCTCCAAGGGATCACAACTCACCACCAGCAAAGTAACAAAGTTAGATGGTGAATGAGTCTGATGAATTGACAGAAACAGGCTTCAGAAAGTGGGTAATAACAAACTTCTCTGTGCTAAAAGAACATGTTCTAACCCAATGCAAAGAAACTAAGAACGTTGGAAAAAGGTTTGATGAAATGCTAATGAGAATAAACAGTTAGGAGAAGAATATAAATGACTTAATGGAGTTGAAAAGCACAACATGAGAACTTCACTAAGCATAAACAAGTTTCAGTAGCAGAATTGACCAAGCAGAAGAAAGGATATCAGAGATTGAAGATCAAGTCAATGAAATAAAATGAGAAGGCAAGATTAGAGAAAAAAGAGTGAAAAGAAATGAACAAAGCCTCCAAGAAATATGGGATTATGTGAAAAGACCTAATCTATGTTTGATAGGTGTATCCGAATGTGACAGAGAGAATGAATCCAAGCTGGAAAGCATACTTTAGGATATTATCCAGGAGAACTTCCACAACCTAGCAAGACAGGCCAATATTCAAGACAAGGTCATACAGAGAACACCACAAAGGTATTCCTCAAGAAGAGCAACCCCAAGGCACATAATTGTCAGATTCACTGGGGTTGAAATGAAGGAAAAAATGCTAAGGGCAGCCAGAGAGAAAGGTCAGTTTACTCACAAAGGGAAGCCCATCAGACTCACAGCAGATCTCTCATCAGAAACCCTACAAGCCAGAAGAGAGTAGGGGCCAATACTCAACATCCTTAAAGAAAAGAACTTTCAACCTAGAATTTCAAATGCAGCCAAACTAAGCGTCATAAGCAAAGCAGAAATAATCCTTTATGAACAAGCAATTGCTGAGAGATTTTGTCACCACCAGGTCTGCCTTACAAGATTTCCTGAAAGAAGCACTAAACATAGAAAGGAACAACCAGTACTAGCCACTCCAAAAACATACCAAATGGTAAAGACCATAGACACAATGAAGAAACTGCATCAACTAATGGGCAAAACACCCAGCTAGCATCAAAATGGCAGGATCAAATTCACACATAAAAATATTAACCTTAAATGTAAATGGGCTAAATGCTCCAATCAAAAGACACAGACTAAATTGGATAAAATGTCAAAAACCATTGGTGTGCTGTATCCAGGAAACCCATCTCACATGCAAGGACACACATAGGTTCAAAATAAATGGATGGTGGAAGATTTATCAAGCAAATGTAGAGCCAAAAAAAGCAGGAGTTGCAATTCTAGTCTCTGATTAAATAGACTTTAAACCAACAAGGATCAAAACAGACAAAAAAGGGCATTAGATAACGATAAATAGATCAATGCAACAAGGGGAGCTAAAGATCCTAAATATATATGCACCTAATACAGGAGCACCCAGATACATAAAGCAAGTTCTTAATGACCTACAAAGAGACTTAGATTCCCACACAATAATAGTTGGAGACTTTAACACTCCATTGTCAATATTAGACAGATCAACGAGACAGAAAATCAACAAGGATATCCATGACTTGAACTCAGATCTGGACCAAGAGAACCTAATAGACATCTACAGAACTCTCCACCCCAAATCCACAGAATATACATTCTTCTCATCACCACTTCACAACCACTCTAAAACTGACCACATATTTGGAAGTAAATCACTCCTCAGCAAATGCAAAGGAATGGAAATCATAAGAAACAGTCTCTCAGACCACAGTGCAATCAAATGAGAACTCAGGATTAAAAACTAATTCAGAACCACACAACTTCATGGAAACTCAACAATGGGCTCTTGAATGTTGACTGGATAAACAATGAAATGAAGGCAGAAATAAAGATGTTCTTCGAAACCAACAAGAATGAATACAAAACGCACCAGAATCTCTGGGACACATTTAAAGCAGTGTCTACAGGGAAATTTATAGCAATAAATGCCCACATGATAAGTAAGGAAAGATCTAAAATTGATACCCTATCATGAAAATTGAAAGAGCTAGAGGAGCAAGATTAAAAGAAACTCAAAAGCTAGCAGAAGACAGGAAATAACTAAGATCAGAGCAGAACTGAAGGAGATAGAGACACAAAAAAGCCTTCAAAAAATCAGGAAATCCAGGAGCTGGTTTTTTTTTTTTTAAAGATCAACAGAATAGACTGCTAGCCAAGTTAATAAAAAAGACAAGAGAGAATAATCAAATAGGTGCAATAAAAAACGATAAAGGGGATATCACCACAGATTCCATAGAAATACAAACTACCATCAGAGATTACTACAAAAAACTCTATGCACACAAACCAGTAAACCTGGAAGAAGTGGATAAATTCCTGGACACTTGCATCCTCCCAAGCCTAAGCCAGGAAGAAGTTGAAACCCTGAATAGACCCATAACAAGGGCTGAAGTTGAGGGAGCAATTAGTAGCCTACCAACCATAAAAATCCCAGGTCCAAATGGGTTCACAGCAGAATTCTACAAGGCATACAAAGAGGAGCTGGTACCATTCCTTCTGAAACTATTCCATACAATCCAAAAAGAGGGAATCCTTCCCAAATCATTTTATGAGACGAACATCATACTGACACCAAAACCTGGCAGAGACTCAGCAAGAAAAGAAAACTTCAGGCCAATATCCATGATGAACATAGATGCAAAAATGTTCAATAAAATACCAGCAAACCGATTGCAACAGCACATTAAAAAGCTTATCCATCACAAACAAGTAGGATTCATCCCGGGGATGCAAGTCTGGTTCAATATACACAAGTCCATAAACATAATCCACCACATAAACAGAACCAAAGACAAAAACCACATGATTATCTCAATAGACTCAGAGAAGGTCTTCGACAAAAATTCAGCAGCCTTTATGCTAAAAACTCTCAATAGACTAGGTATCAATGGAACGTATCTCAAAATAATAAAAGCTACTTACAACAAACCCACAGCCAATATCATATTGGATGGGCAAAAACTGGAAGCATTCCCTTTGAAATCCGGCACTAGACAAGGATGCCCTCTCTCACTACTCCTATTGAATATAGTATTGGAAGTTCTAGCCAGAGCAATCAGGCAAGAAAAAGAAATAACGTGTATTCAATTAGGAAAGGAGAAAGTCAAATTGTCTCTATTTGCAGACAACATGATTGTATATTTAGAATCATCATTTGAGCCCAAAAACTCCTGAAACTGATAAGCAACTTTAGCAAAGTCTCAGGATACAAAATCAATGTGCAGAAATCACAAGTATTCCTAGACACCAATAACAGACTTAAAGAGAGCCAAATCAAGAATGAACTGCCATTCACAATTGCTATAAAGAGAATAAAATACCTAGGAATACAACTAACAAAGGATGTAATGGATCTCTTCAAGGAAAAGTACAAACCTCTGCTCAAGGAAATAAGAGAGGATACAAACAGATGGAAAAACATTCCATGCTCATGGTTAGGAAGAATCAATATTGTGAAAATGGCCATACTGCCCAAAGTAATTTATAGTTTTAACGCTATCCCCGTCAAGCTACCTATGACCATCGTCACACAGCTGGAAAAAACCACCTTAAACTTCATATGGAACCAAAAGAGAGCCCACATAGCCAAGACAATTCTAAGAAAAAAGAACAAAGCAGGAAGCATCACGCTACCTGACTTCAAACTATACTACAAGGCTACAGTAATCAAAACAGCATGGTACTGGTATGAAAACAGAGATACAGACCAATGGAACAGTACAGAGGCCTTGGAGGCCACACCACACATCTACAACCATCTGTTCTTTGACAAACCTGACAAAAACAAGCAATGGGGAAAGGATTCCCTGTTTAATAAACTGTGTTGGGAAAATTGTCTAGCCATGTGCAAAAAGCAGAAACTGGACCCTTTCTTGACACCTTACACTAAAATTAACTCCAGATGGAATAAAGACTTAAACAAAAGACCTAACACCATAAAAACCCTAGATGAAAATCTAGGTAAAACCATTGAGGACATAGGCATAGGCAAGGACTTAATGACTAAAACACCAAAAGCATTGGCAACAAAAGCCAAAACAGAGAAATGGGATCTAATTAAACTCCAGAGCTTCTGTGCAGCAAAAGAAACAATCATTAGAGTGAATCGGCAACCAAGAGAATGGGAAAAAATTTTTGCAATCTACCCATCTGACAAATGGCTAATATCCAGAATCTACAAAGAACTAAAACAGATTTACAAGAAAAAAAAACAACAAACTCATTCAAAAGTGGGCAAAGGGTATGAACAGACACTTTTCAAAAGAATACATTTATGAGGCCAATAAACGTATGAAAAATGCTCATCATCACTGGTCATTAGAAAAATGCAAATCAAAACCACATTGAGATACTATCTCATGCCAGTTAGCATGGTAATCATTAAAAAATCTGGAGACCACAGATGCTGAAGAGGATGTGGGAAATAGGAACACTTTTAAACTGTTGGTGGAGTGTAAATTAGTTCAACCATTGTGGAAGACAGTGTGGTGATTCCTCAAGGACCTAGAAATAGAAATTCCATTTGACCCAGCAATCCCATTACTGGGTATATATCCAAAGGATTATAAATTGTTCTATTATAAAGATACATGCATATGTATGTTCCTTGTGGCACTGTTTACAATAGCAAAGACCTGGAACCAAAAATGCCCATCGATGATAGACTGGACTAGGAAAATGTGGCACATATACACTGTGGAAAACTACACAGCCATAAAAAACGATGAGTTTGTGTCCTTTGTAGGAACATGGATGAATCTGGAAACCATCATTCTCAGCAAACTGACACAAGAACAGAACAAACACCGCATGTTCTCACTCATAGGTGGGTGTTGAACAATGAGAACAGATGGACA
>CAUYLG010017435.1:0-71301 GCA_963573385.1 Cacajao melanocephalus
CATGCCACTGCAGTCCAGCTTGGGTGACAGGGTGAGATCTTATCTCAAAAACAAACAAGCATCTGTAATCCCAGCTACTCTGGAGGCTGAAGTGGGAGGATGGCTTGAGCCTGGAAGGTTAAGGCTGCAGCGAGCCATGATTATGCCACTGCAGTCCAGCTTGGGTGACAGGGTGAGATCTTATCTCAAAAACAAACAAGCATTGCCCGTGACTGTGAAAACTGGTGACTTTCTGTGGAAAGCAATTTGGCAGCCTTTATGATAATTTTATTGATCTACTTATTTTTTTATTTTTATTTTTTGACATTTGGACAGGTTTATTGAAGCTGAACAGTTTCCCCATAATCTAGACAACCTCAGGTTACAGGCTGTGTGACTCTCTCCAACCATGAGTCTTCATCACCAAATGGGATAGATGAACATCTGTTCCATCTGCAGTATAATTTGGCATAAAGCTGCAGCCACAAGTGGGCTCTGCTGCTGGGTATGGATCAGGCTCTCTGGAACGTCTATTTGTACATGTGACCCTCACAGAACATTTCCTTGCATTTTCTGTTGTCCAGGCCTTTGTTGTCTTCATCAAATTCTTTTCCAACTTTAAATTTGACAAAGCAGTTCCTTAGGCTGCTGTTCACGAAGATGATAAAAGAATCCTTATTCTGCTCAATCACTTTCTGTAGCTTCAGCAACTTGGCAAAGTCGATACCAAGCAGTCCTGAGAGAAGCGATTGCTGGTGATGATTCGCACCTCAAAATCACACTTCGTGATTTGCACTTCAGCTGCGTCTCTGCGACTCTGGTGGCCTTTTATTCCTACTTGTTACCTCCTGGTGATGAGTTGGCTGCTGGGTTCCCAGCCAGGACATCCACATTCAAGGTGGGGAAGAGGGAAAGTACCATAGACCATTATCCCTGCAGCAGAAACCTTCCCATATCCTTGAAGTCTGGATAGTTGGAAAAAAGGAAAGGAGAGGAGAGGAGAAGAGAAAAGAGGGGAGGAGGGGAAAGAGACAGGAGGGGAGGGGACTTATTTATTTAATTTTTAGAGATGGGGTCTTGCTATGTTGTCCAGGCTGAACTGGAACTCCCACCTCAGACTCCCTGGATGCCTAGCTAGGACTATAGGCACCCAGCATGTATCACAATTCTAAATCCACACCAATAATTCACCAGAATTTTTTTTTTAAATCTGAGACAGAGTCTCCCTCTGTCGCCTAGGTTAGAGTGCAGTGGCACAATCTCAGCTCACTTCAACCTTCGCCTCCTGGGATCAAGCGATTTTCCTGCCACAGCCTCCTGAGTAGCTGGGATTATAGGCATGAACCAGCATGCCCAGCTAATTTTTGTATTTTTAGTAGACAGGCTTTCGCCATGTTGGCCCGGATGGTCTGGAACTTCTGATGTCAGATGATCTGCCTGCCTTGGCCTCCCACAGTGCTAGGATTATAGGTGTGAGACACCAAGCCCTATTTACTAGATATTTTCTGAGCACATACTCATCTGAGTTTTGGGACTCACAAATGAGAAAAACAGGGCTCTTGCTCACTTGGAGCTCACATTCCAGAAGGGAAGACAAAAGGTTGCGGTGAGCTGAGATTGCGCTGAGCTGAGATACATCATTGCACTCCAGCCTGAGGAACAAGAGTAAAACTCTGCCGAGAGAGAGAGAGAGAGAGAGAGAGAGAGAGAGAGAGAGAGAGGAAGAAAGAAACAAAAGAAAGAAAGGGAAGGAAGGAAGGAAGAAAGAAACAAAAGAAAGAAAGGGAAGGAAGGAAGGAAGAAAGGAAGAAAGAGAGAAAAACATCTCATTGTAGTGGTGGGGGAAAAAAAAGAGGAAAACGTATAAGGCTGGATGTGGTGGCTCACACCTGTAATGCCAGCAATTTGGGAGGCCAGGGCCAACTCCTTGAGCCCAGAGTTCGAGACTAGCCTGGCCAACATAGTGAAACCTCGTCTCTACAAAATAATAATAATAGTAATTAAAAAAAAAATACGGCCAGGCATGGTGGCTCATACCTATAATCCCAGCACTTTGGGAGGCCAAGGTGGGTGGATCACAAGATCAGGAGTTTGAGACCAGCCTGGCCAATATGGTAACACCCCGTCTCTACTAAAAATACAAAAATTTGCCTGGCATGGTGGCAGGCACCTGTAGTCCCAGCTCCTCGGGAGGCTGAGGCAGGAGAATCCCTTGAATCCAGGAGGCAGAGGTTGTAGTGAGCTGAGATCATGCCACTGCACACCAGCCTGGCGACAGACTCCATCTCAAAAATAAATGAATAAATAAAATAAAAAATAATTAGCCAGGTGTGGTGGCACGAGCCTGTGGTCCTGAGCCACGTTAGTGTTACTGCACTCCAGCCTAAGGCAACAGAGCAAGACACTGCCTAGAAAAGAGAAACATCTACACTGTACTTTCTTTCTTTTCTGGAAAGACAAAGAAGAATTAATTGGTGATGTATACATTGAGGAAAGACCCGAGAGAAAACAAAAGAGAGTTTCTACACTTTATTTTTTTGTAGTACCAGAATTTTCTTACCATGTACTTTATTTCATTTTTAAAAAAAGAAAAACATCAACAGGAATACCTGAGCTGTGAAATAACGAGTCACTTTTCTATTTGTAATTTTCTATATTGAACAACTTAACATGTAACATAGTATTAGAAGCTAAACATTTTAAATGGTGATTTTTCTAGACTTATTTTCAACTACAAGACATACAGTAAGGTTAGGAAAGATGGGAGGTCCTGCTGAGCAGTCTAGGAAAAAAAAAAAGAAATTAAAAAAAAAAAAAGGAAAGATGGGAGGGAATGTTGGGAGGATGCCCAGCAACACCACTAAGAATTTTTATGAAAAGATTTATTGTGTGTGTTTCTAAGCCATAACTAGGTAGGTAGCTAATATTGAATAAAAATAACTGGGGCTCAAAAAGTAACGGTTAATTTGTATTTAGTAGTAAAATTTTAAAAATTTGGGAAGCAGTGGTGGGCAGATCACAAAGTCAGGAGTTTGAGACCAGCCTGGCCAACGTAGTGAGACCCCATTTCTACTTAAATTACAAAAAAATTAGTTGGGCTTGGTGGCAGGCACCTGTAATCCCAGCTACTTAGGAGGCAGAGGCAGGAGAATTGCTTGAACCCGGGAGGCAGAAGTTGCAGTTAGCCAAGATTAAGGCACTGCACTCCAGCCCAGGTGACAGTCTGAGACTCTGTATCAAAAAAAAAAAAAAAAAAAAAAGAACTTAAGCTTGAAGAGAAGGAGTATTGGAAATTGGAAAGACAAAGATTTACTGCAGACGACTACTACACAAAACATCCAGAGTTTAGTCCTGGCTCTTTTACAGGCTTAGCTATCTGACTTTAGGGAAAGGAATCTGATCTTTTGTTTTTCTTTCCTTTTCTTCTTTGTTTGTTTGTTTTTTGAAACAGTCTAGCTTTGTTGCCCAGCTCGGAGTGCAGTGGTGTAATCATGGCCCAACTCATCCTTGAACTCCTGGGCTCAAGTGACCCTCCTGCCTCAGTTTCCCAAGTAGCTGGGACTACAGACACCCACCACCATGCCCTGCTCATTTTTAAAAAAATGTTTTGTAGAAATGGGTTCCACCATGTTGCCCAGGCTGGTCTCAAACTCCTGAGCTCAAGTGATCCTCCCACCTCAGTCTCCCAAAGTGGTGGAATTACAAGGCATGAGCCACCTCACCCAGCCTAATTTTCTTTCTATACATAAAACAAACAGTGCTATGCTGGAGGATCTTCATACCAGCTCTTATTTTTGTGACATATGAATATGTTAAAATACACATGCATTGTTTTTGGAATCTTCTAACACTAATCTGCTTTTCCAGACCTCTTTCCTTAGGCTGACTCCAACCAAGCTGAACCACTTGAAGTCATCTGACCACCTCAAACTTTGCTATCTCTGCTGCATTTCTCCAGCAATTCCTTCTGCTTGAGAACCCCGCCCATCCCATTCCTACCTGTCAAAATCAGTCCACTCTTTGGATACTTACAAATTACTCCCTACTTAAAGCCTTCCCTGTTCAGAGATAATTTATCTCCTTTGTCCCCTAACCTCTATGAACTGCTAGAGGGTTAAAAATAAACCTATCCTATAAATTGTATTATATCAAGAAACATTCCTTATTGATCTTGGAGAGTTTTGAGAGACATATAAAATACATCAAATATTTTATGTAAATTAGAGGAGTGCAAATAATTACATAAAAAGAGACTCATATCCCAATGTAGGTACCTATAAAAGTTTAACTAAATGAACCATGAGTACAACAGTTAAGAGGAACAATTTGGGTTTTTAAAAAATATAAGAAGGAAATGTGACAGGCACTTAAAAGTCCAGTTTTACTCTGGAGTTTTCACTGTGAGCATATGCTTTCATCACTGAAAACAGTTTCTGCCAGAAACCTGAAGTTTGTGAGTTAAAAATTTCTTTTTGGCTGGGATAAGTGGCTCATGCCTGTAATCCCAGCACTTTGGGAGACCTAGGCAAGTGGATCACCTGAGGTTAGGAGTTTGAGACCAGCCTGACCAATATGGAGAAACCCCATCTCTACTAAAAATACAAAATTAGTCGGGTGTGTGGCACATGTCTGTAATCCTGCAACTCAGGAGGCTGAGGCAGGAGAATCGCTTGGACCCGAGAGGCAGAGGTTGTAGTGAGCCGATATCGTGCCATTGCACTCCAGCCTGGGCAACAAGAGTGAAACTCAGTCTCAAAATAAGTAAATAAATAAAAGTTTATTTATTTTTTCTTTCTTTCTTTTTTTGAGATGGTATTTCACTCTGTCTCTCAGGCTGGAGTGGAGTGGCATGATCTTGTTTCACTGAAAACTCTGCCTCCTGGGTTCAAGGTATTCTCTTACCTCAGCCCAGCTAATTTTTGTATTTTTAGTAGAGGCAGGGTTTCACCATGTTGGCCAGGCTGATCTTTAACTCCTGACCTCATGATCCACCCACCTTGGCCTCCCAAAGTGCTGGGATTACAGGTGTGAGTCATCTCACCTGACCAAATTAGGGATTTCACTTTGATGGTAGGTCACACCTGCAATCCCAGCACTTTGGGAGGTTGAAGAGAGTGGATCACCTGAGATCAGGAGTTTAAGACGAGCCTGGCCAACATGGTGAAACCCTGTCTCTACTAAAAATACAAAAAAATTAGCTGAGCATGATGGCAGGCACCTGTAATCCCAGCTACTCAGGAGGCTGAGGGAGGAAAATCACTTGAACGTGGGAGGCAAAGGTTGCAGTGAGCTGAGATTGCACCATTGCATTCCAGCCTGGGTGACAAGAGTAAAGCTCTGCCTCAGATAAATAAATAAATAAATAAAAGCTAGTGAGTGACAGAGACCTACTGTGGTCAAGGGAATTAATTTTTCTTGGCCCCTGGGGACTCAGGGCCTCTCAGGCAAAGGAATGGACTAGATTATGAGCTTCTATCTGTCTTGTGCTTTCTTCATTTCTGATGTATTCTGATGTACTTCCTCTATACACATGCAATACACAAAACTGTTCAGTAGTACAAAAATTTATTTGCAATGTAAATGAAAACCTAAAGAACTCTATTTGATAATGAAAGCAGATTTCTCATTGTTGCTTTTAAGATCTTAGTGCCCCTAGGGGACAATTGAGCAATCTGCATATGAAGGGAAACCTAGAATGTTACTTTTACTTTAATTACTGAGATCTCTTTTGTTCTCTGCTTATGTATATGTGTTTTAATGAACTGACTGTTGGGAAGTTGCGTTTACTCCTTATTTATGTTAATAAAAAAGAAAAGATGCTTGGAAAATATGTAATGATGAATGAACTCACTTTTAGAATTTGATACTTGAATTACAAAGAAATACCCAGGCCCACTTTTGCTGTCCCTCTATGTTGGGTACTATGGATGAGGCCTCAAGAAAGGCATTGGCCCCAGTGGGCTGCCTTTTTCCACCATGATCCAAGGCTTCACCATCAGAGGCATCAGATGGAGACCATGACTGGAGCTTCAGATAAGCAGAGTTGACTATTGTGTAAGGTTTAGGAGGCCCTTTCAACACCTTGTAATGTGACCATATAATAGTGAACATCAATTAAACTCCTAAAGACTAGCTTTTCAGTTCGTTCCAGGCCAGGTAATTTAAATGGAAAAATAAGCCTCGTATTTTTTATTATATTGAACAACTGAAAATTCTTTCCATCTGGTTTCAGTATTAAGAAGAATTGTGTCATCTTGAGTAATTGATCTATTATAAAGAATACTGTCAGCCTGGGCAACATAGGGAGATCCCATCTCTACAAAGAAAAAGAAATTATCTGGGTGTGATGGTGAAAGCTTGTAGTCCCACTCAGACTGAGGTGGGAGGATTGCTTAGGCTGCAGTGAGCCATGATTCTGCCACTGCACTCCAGCCTGGGTGACAGAGTGCACCCTGTTGAAAGAAAGGAAAAAAGGAAGGAAGGAAGGAAGGAAGGAAGGAAGGAAGGAAGGAAGGAAGGAAGGAAACTGATCCATGTCTTCGTTGTTAGAACTTGGAGGCAAATCTGTGACTTGTCCTTGTGGCAAATGTTTAATTTTTTTTTTTTTTTTGAGACAGATTCTTGCTGTGTCTCCAGGCTGGAGTGCAGTGGTGCGATCTCTGCTCACTGCAACCTCTATGTCCCAGGTTCAAGTGATTCTCCTACCTCAGCCTCCCAAGTAGCTAGGACTGCAGGCATGCACCACCACACCCAGCTAATTTTTGTATTTTTAGTAGAGACAGGGTTTCACCATGTTGCCCAGAATCTTGACCTTGTGATCTGCCCGCCTCAGCCTCCCAAAGTACTGGAATTAGAGGTGTAAGCCACTGTGCCCGGCCAAGTTTAGCTTTATATAATACATATTTTTAACCTCATTGCTTTTCTTCTTATACTGTTACCTTATTTTTTTGAGTCGGGTTCTCACTCTGTCACCCAGGCCATAGTGCACTGGCACAACTGTGGCTTACTTCAGCCCAAACTCCTAGCCTCGAGTGGTCCTCCCACCTCAGTGTAGGGTCCAGCCCTGCAGGGTCCTGTGAGCCCCTCTCTGCTGGTGTGGAGATGAGAAACTGCAGAAATAAAAGGCACTAGACACAGGGATAGAGAAAAGAGAGTTTGGGTCCGGGGATCCACTACCAAGCAAAGTGTGAAACCTAGCAGTGGCCCTGAGTGCCTAGATGCTCTGACTTTTATTGGGTACAAAGCTGGGGGCAGGGTAGGTAGGGTGTGGTCTTGGTGGTCGGTGATAGGGTCAAGTACATCACGTGTCATATAGGTAGGGACTTTCAGGTAGCCGAGATGAGGCAAGGAGCATAATGCGTCAGCACTTTTCCATACTTGTCAAGAAAGAACAAGACATTAAGATTTATATTACTTTTACTGATTATCTCTTCAAAGAAAAAAGGAACCAGGTGCAGAAGTGGATCATGAGAGTGGACATGGAATGTGACCACTGAAGCACAGCATCACATAGGGACATTTAAGCCCCCGGATGTCTGTGGGTCTATCTGACAGCCGTCAGGCCTACTGCAAAAGCTTAGAGAAGCGGAGTTTTCTCCTAATTCCCCGGAAGAAGGAGTTGTCTCAGCCATTTTGGACGTCTCCTTTCCTAGCTGACTAAACAGTGGGCACTTTCCCAGCGCTGGCGCTGCCACACAGCTGAGGCGCCCTCCAGCAGCCCTTATACGGTGACGGAGGGCTTAAAGCGTCTTGCCTTAGGGTCATTTCTTTCACAATGTCACCCCAGGTTCACACTTCTGACCTGAGAGGTATTAGTAAAACAATTAGGATCACCTATGAATAACGAAGATCACATACGAATAACTAATAACTACTACGGTTATATTTCTAGTTACTTTCTTCTTCATTATTTATATGAAAATAGGCTGAGGCTTCTGGCTCCTTCCTCAGCACTTATGGGATCTCCCCCCTACACCTCAGCCTTCTGTATCTTATAATAATTATTTTATTGAATTTTATACTTTATATATAACAAGATAGAAACGAATGGAAGAAGGGAAGGAAAGAAGGGAAAGATGAAGGAAGGAAGGCTTACCATACAAAGAAAGACTTAGAAGGAGTCATTATAGCTGCCTATTTGTAGACTAATATCTTTTATTTTTTTAGATAGAGTGCGGCTCTGTCTCCCAGGCTGGAGTGCAGTGGTGGGATCTCAGCTCACTGCAACCTCCATCTTCTGGGCCCAAGCAATTCTCCCACCTTGGTCTCCCCAGTAGCTGGGACTGCAGGCATGCACCATCACGCCCAGTTAATTTTTGCATTTTTTTTTTTTTTTGTAGAGACTGGGTTTCATCATGTTGCCCAAGCTGGTCTTGAACTCCTGGGCTCAAGCAATCCACCTGTCTAAACTTCCTAAAGTGCTGGGATTACAGGTGTGAACCACGGCGCTAGTTTCAGAAGACAAATACTTTGAGAAAGAAAAGTTTGGCACAGTGGAAAGAGTATTAGGCCTCCTGTCAGAAGGCCTGAGTTCTTTCCCAGTCCTGCCATTAACTTGCTGGGGAATCCTGGTATATTAGTTGGGGTTTCCCAGAGAAAGAGAACCAGTGTGATTTTCATGCCAGGCATGGTGGCTCATGCCTATAATCCCAGCACTTAGGGAGGCGGAGGCTGGTGGATCACCTGAGGTCAGGAGTTCAAGACCAGCCTCGCCAACATGGAGAAACCCCATCTCTACTAAAAATACAAAAATTAGCTGGGTGTGGTGGCACATGCCTGTAATCTCAGCTACTTGGGAGGCTGAAGCACGAAAATCACTTGAACTGGGGAGGCATAAGGTTGCAGTGAGCTGATATTGCACCACTGCACTCCAGCCTAGGCAACAGAGTAAAACTGTGTCTCAAAATAATAATAATAATAATAAAGTAAGAAAGCTTTATTATAAAGTATTGGCTCATGTGATTGTAGAGACTGAGAGGTCCCATGATCTTCCATCTGCAAGCTGGAGCCCCAGGAAAGACAATGGTGTAGTTCGAAGGCCCAAGAGCTAGAGAGCTGACCAGGCGTGGTGGCTCACATTTGTAATCTCAGCACTTTGGGAGGCCAAGATGAATGGATCACCTGAAGTCAAGAGTTCAAGACCAGCCTGGGCAACATAGTGAAATACTGTCTCTACTAAAAATACAAAAATTAGCTATGTGTGGTGGTGTGCATCTGTAGTCCCAGCTACTCAGGAGGCTGAGGCAGGAGAATCGCTTGAACCTAGGAGGCAGAGGCTGCAGTAAGCCAAGATTGCACCACTGTACTCCATCCTGGATGACAGAGCAAGACTGTCTAAAAAAATAAATAAATAAAAAGAGCTAGAGAGTTAATGGTGTAAATTCCAGTCTGTTTGAAGGCCTGAGAGCCAAGGACCCCAAAAGTGGGAGAAAATCAATGTTCTAACACAGGCATCCAGACAGAGAGTGAATTCTACCTTTTTGTTCTATTTGGCCCCTTAAGGGGTTGGTGATGTCCACCTACATTGCGGGAGGCCGTGTGCTTTATTCAGTTCAACAGTTCAAATCCTAGTCCCTTCCAGAAACACCTCAGAGATATAGCTAGAATAATGTTTAACCATATCTGGGCATCCTGTAGCCCAGTTAAATTGACACATAAAATTAACCATCACACTTGGACAAATCCCTTCACCTTTCTGGGCCTCAGTTTTCCTATTGTGAAATGAAGAGATTGACTATTATGGTCAGTAAAGTCTCCTCCAGCTTGAAAGTTTTCTTGGTTTTTTTTTTTTTTTTTTTTTTTTTTTAGATGAAGTTTCACTCTTGCTGCCCAGGCTGGAGTGCAATGGCGTGATCTTGGCTCACTGCAACCTCTACCTCCTGGGTTCAAGCAATTCTCGTGCCTCAGCCTCCTGAGTAGCTGGGATTACAGGCATATGCCTGGCTAATTTTTGTATTTAAGCAGGGACGGGGTTTCATCATGTCGGTCAGGCTGGTCTCAAATGCCTGAACTTAGGTGATCCACCTACCTCTGCCTCCCAAAGTGCTGGGATTACGGGAGTGAGCCACTGCCCCCCAGATGATTCTTTTATTTTAATTTTTTGCCCTGTCTTACAGTGCTGAGAAAGTTTTATGGTTCTAAGCAGGCAAATGAGAAAGGGGAAAGAGAACTTTGACAAACTGGCTACTCTACAAACTGCATGCCACCCCCAGTATAACCACCTCTGGTTCATGTTCTCTGAGTATGATAGACTTTCAGGGAGTAGATTCTTCTCAGCCAATTCAACTATCTGGAGTCTTTCTCAATTAGGTTGTCAACTAGCCAGAGTCTTTCTCAATTAGGTTATGCTGAGATCTCTTATATTTACTTAAGTATCTTTTTTCTCATCAGAAATTCCTGCTCATTACTTAAGTATCTTGAGAAAGAGCTTTGGAAGAGATATTTATTACAAAATCTGATGACTTATAAGGTGTCATGTATTTGAGGTCACTTTCTAATCACTTTGAGTTTTCAAAATTGGAGTTTCACTCAGGATGTGGAGGAAGAAAAAATGGGATTATTGGAGATAAAATAATAAGCAAGAGATTAGTTGTAAAGAGATTGGATTAAATGTTAGGGGGTTTAAGAGGAGACTTGACAGTGACAGTGAAAGAAAAATTTTCCAAAGCAAAAGAGATTTGGGGAGATAAGCAAATTAGTGACATAAGGGATTTAGTTTGCAGCATCGGTAGGGAAAGACATGGAAAAGCAGAACTTATAATCTTATTTCTTGCTATATCAAAGTGGACATTTGTTGTGTTTGCCTCTCCTCTTCCGGTAACTGTGTTATGGGACCAACAGGTTCATATGCCCACCGTGCAGAACACACCAATACACGGAGACAACAGGGCTTGCAGAAAAAAAAAAAAAAAAAAAAGAATTTAATGATCACAAGTTACCAAATGAGGAGATAGAAGGAGACTCTCACACACATCTCTCCGAGGAGTTCTGGGCTGAAGTTTTAAAGGGGATCATAGAAGGCAAAGGGTTGGAGAACTGGGGTCATTGATTGGTTGGGATAAGAGGGATGAAATCATCAGGACATCAAAACTGGATTCTTTGGTGAGTCAGATCTTTGTAGGGTCCTTCAGACTAGTTGACAACAGTAGTTTTATCAGTATGCAGGACCTGAAAAGATATATCAAACAGAAAACTTAACATTTTATAATGTTTAAGTTGTTATCTATAGAGCGGTTAGGGGGAGCTATGATCTTTTGAAGGAGTCTGTGATTCTGAGGCAATGGGCCCCAAACAGCTAGGAGGAAGCAGTCAGAGAGTGAGCTGCCTCATGACTAATGCTGAGTGTGCTGCAAGCTGGGTTTACTATCCTTTCTTCCCCTCCCTTTTCCCCTGACTAATTTATAGAGTTCATAGGGATGGTTTCAGCTGCAACCCACTGCTCCTTTGGGGACATGTGGGAAACCCACTTGCTGCAAGTAGACCCTGTCAGTCACGGCGCTGTCTTCTCTCTCTCTCTCTCTCTTTCTCTCTTCTCCTTAACCACAGGCATGGAGTGGGCATTTGACCCGTGGACATTTGACCCAGGTGGGGACAATTTTAGCACCCCATCCCTGAACCCAGTCATTGTTCTAGAGGTGGACACATGACCCAAGCAGAGTCAATCATAAACCAGTTCAATGAACTTCCTTAGGGTTACATCATAAACCAATTCAATGAACTTTCACTATCTTCATGACTGTTCTTTAGGGAGAAGCACAAGATGGTCTGACCCTGCTGATCCATACATGATAGGCGTTCATTTCTTTCTTTCTTTCTTTCTTTCTTTCTTTCTTTCTTTCTTTCTTTCTTTCTTTCTTTCTTTCTTTCTTTCTTTCTCCTTCCTTCCTTCCTTCCTTCCTTCCTTCCTTTCTTTCTCCTTCCTTCCTTCCTTTCTTTCTTTCTTTCTTTCTTTCTTTCTTTCTTTCTTTCTTTCTTTCTTTCTTTCTTTCAGATGGAGTCTCACTCTGTCACCCAGACTGGAGTGCAATGGCACGATCTCAGCTCACTGCAACCCCGCAGCCTGGGTTCAAGCAATTCTCCTGCCTCAGCCTCTCAAGTAGCCAGGATTACAGGCTCCCACCATTTTGCCTGGCTAATTTTCGTTTGTATTTTTAGTAGAGACAGGGTTTCACCATGTTGGTCAGGCTGGTCTCGAACTCCCAACCTCAGGTGATCCACCCACCTCAGCCTCCCAAAGTGCTGGGATTACAGGTGTGAGCCACTGCGCCCGGTCTTCACTTGGTTCTTATTTCTAATAGCCTGTCTAGGTCTCTGAGGAGCTGGAAGCTAATTTAAACGATTCCCTTTTTTACTAGTCACCTAAAGGCCTTCCACTGTCTCTCTCGAGATCACTTAGGGTTTCTTAGACTTGGGAGAGCTTTGAGAATAGTGGAGGGATGAGGCGTAGGGATTACAGAAAAAGTGAAGGTCAAAGAATTCTCGGCTTTGCAGACGCCGCTGCTGCCTAAAGCCTTGTAGTATCAGCCATGGTCAACCCCACCGTGTTCTTCGACATTGCTGTCGACTGCGAGCCCTTGGTCCGCGTCTCCTTCGAGCTGTTTGCAGACAAGGTTCCAAAGACAGCAGAAAACTTTCATGCTCTGAGCACTGGAGAGAAAGGATTTGGTTATAAGGGTTCCCGCTTTCACAGAATTATTCCAGGGTTTATGTGTCAGGGTGGTGACTTCACACGCCATAATGGCACTAGTGGCAAGTCCATCTATGGGGAGAAATTTAATGATGACAACTTCATCTCCTAAAGCATACAGGTCCCTGCATCTTGTCCATGGCAAATGCTGGACCCAGCACAAACGGTTCCCAGTTTTTCATCTGCACTGTCAAGACTGAGTGGTTGGATGGCAAGCATGTGGTCTTTGGCAAGGTGAAAGAAGGCATGAATACTGTGGAAGCCATGGAGCGCTTTGGGTCTAGGAATGGCAAGACCAGCAAGAAGATCACCATTGCTGACTGTAGACAACTTTAATAAGTTTGGCTTGTGTTTTATCTTAACTGCCAGACCATTCCTTCTGTAGCTCAGGATAGCACTCCTCCACCCCATTTGCTCGCAGTATCCTAAAATCTGTGCTCTCACTGCAGTTCCCTTTGGATTCCATGTTTTCCTTGTTCCCTTCCATGCCTAGCTGGATTGCAGAGTTAAGTTTATGATTATGAAATAAAGACGAAATAACGATTGTCAAAAAAAAAAAAAAGAATCCTCAACTGTGAGACACAACAAAAGAGACATATTGTTGCCAAATGCAAAAGAAACTTCTTTAAAATATGTGTCATCAGTTTGAACTGCCAGTTAAGAGCTATACCTTCAACTCCTCCTAAAATTCTCCCTCCAGTGGACCTGAATATGAAGTTATTGTCATAAATCCCTAGGTGGCTGGAAAAGTCTTTTCACTACCAACATCAGAGACAGTGAAAGAGGGTCTAACAGATTCCGTAGAGTAGTAGCCAGAACTTTCCTGTATTAGTTTGTTTTCATGCTGCTGTTAAATACATACCTGAAACTGGGAACAAAAAAAGGTTTAAGTGGACTTACATTTCCAC
This sequence comes from Cacajao melanocephalus, assembly GCA_963573385.1. Taxonomy (NCBI): domain Eukaryota; kingdom Metazoa; phylum Chordata; class Mammalia; order Primates; family Pitheciidae; genus Cacajao; species Cacajao melanocephalus. Next base: position 13,573 of record CAUYLG010017435.1, read on the forward strand.
ATGGCTAGGGAGGCCTCAGAATCATGGCAAGAGGCAAAAAGTCTCTTCCTACATGGCAGCAGCGAGAGAAAATGAGGAAGGAGAAAAAGTGGAAACCCCTGATAAACTCATCAGATCTTGTGAAACTTATTCACTATCATGAGAATAGCATGAGAAAGACCCACCCCGATGATTCAATTACCTGCTCAGAGGTCCCTCCTACACACATGGGAATTCTAGGAGATACAATTCAAGTTGACATTTCATTGGCGACACAGCCAAACCATATCATTCCTCCTCTGGCCCCTCCAAATCTCGTTCCCTCAAAACCAGTCATGGCTTCCCAACAGTCCCCAAAGTCTTAACTCATTTCGGCATTAACCCAAAAGTCCATAGTCCGAAGTCTCATCTGAGACAAGGTAAATCCCTTCAGACTATGAGTCTGTGAAATCAAAAGCAAGCTAGTTACTTCCCTAGATACAATGGGGGTACAGGCACTGGATAAATATAACCATTCCAAATGGGAGAAATTGGCCAAAACAAAGGGGTTACAGGGCCCATGCAAGTCTGAAATCCAGCGAGGCAGTCAAATTTTAAAGCTCCAAAATGATCTCCTTTGACTCCATGTCTCACATCCAGGTCACGTTGATGCAAGAGGTGGGGTCCCATGGTCTTGGGCAGCTCTGTCCCTGTGGCTTTGCAGGGTACAGCCTCCCTCCAAGCTGCTTTCACAGGCTGTTGTTGAGTCTCTGCAGCTTTTCTAGGTGCACAGTGCAAGCTGTCAGTGGATCTACAATTCTGGGGTCTGGACGATGGTGGCCCTCTTCTCACAACTCCACTAGGCAGTGCCCCAGTAGGGATTCTGTGTGGGGGGCTCCAACCCCACGTTTCCCTTCTGTACTGCCCTAGCAGAGGTTCTCCACAAGGGCCCTGTCCCTGAAGCAAACTTTTTCCTGGGCATCCAGGTATTTCCATACATCTTCTGAAATCTAGGTGGAGGTTCCCAAACCTCAATTCTTGACTTCAGTGCACCTGCACACTCAGCACCATGTGGAAACTGCTAAGGGTTGGGGCTTCCACCCTCTGAAGCCACAGCCTGAGCTGTATGTTGGCCCCTTTCAACCATGGCTAGAACAGCTGGGAAATGGCACCTCTTTCCTAGGCTGCACACAGCATGGCGACTGTGGGCCCAGCCCACGAAACCACTTTTTCCTCCTGAGACTCCAGGTCTGTGATGGGAGGGGCTGCCAGGGAGTTCTCTGAAATGGCCTGGAGACATTTTCCATCTGGTCTTGGGGATTAACATTATGCTTCTTGCTACTTATGCAAATTTCTGCAGCCAGCTTGAATTTCTCCCCAGAGAATGAGTGTTTCTTTACCATCACATAGTCATGCTGCAAATTTTCCAAACTTTTATGCTCTGCTTCCCTTATAAAATGAAATGTTTTTAACAGCACCCACCCAAGTTACATCTTGAATGCTTTGCTGCTTAGAAATTTCTTCCACCAGATACCCTAAATTATCTCTCTCAAGTTCAAAGTTCCACAAATCTCTAGGGGAGGGGCAAAATGCCACCAGTCTGTTTGCTAAAACATCTGCAAACAGTTCCCAACAAGTTCCTCATCTCCATCTGAGACCACCTCAGCAATATGATTGCCTATATTGCTATCAGCATTTTGGGCAAAGCCATTCAACAAGTCTCTGGGAAGTTCTAAACTTTCCCACATTTCTCTGTCTTCTTCTTAGCACTCCAAACTGTTCCAACCTCTGCCTATTACCCAGTTCCAAAGTCACGTCCACATTTTCAGATATCTTTTCAGATATGCTCCACTCCTGGTACCAATTTACTGTTATTAGTTTGTTGTCATGCTGCTAAGACATACCTGAAACTGGGAACAAAAAAAAAGCTTAATTGAACTTACAGTTCCACATGGCTGGGGAGGCCTCAGAATCATAGCAGGAGGTGAAAGGCTGTTCTTACATGGTGGCGGGAAGAGAAAATGAGGAAGAAGCAAAAGTGGAAATCTGTGATAAACCCATCTGATCTCATGAGACTTATTCACTATCCTGAGAATAACACAGGAAAGACCAGCCTCCATGATTAAATTATCTCTCCCTGGGTCCCTCCCACAACACTTGGGAATTCTGGGAGATACAATTCAAGTTGAGATTTGGTGGGGACACAGCCAAACCATGTCATTGCCTGAGCTACAGTCAGGGATAGACTCAGGCTCCTGAGGAAACATTTTGGTTTGCCTCTCTTTCTCTCTCTTTGTCTGTTACTTTATCTTCTCCTTTAGTTTAACTACAACCATTTCCTAGATCTTTCCGTCAAAGATCTGCCATGTTGAGAGAGAAGAAGAATCAATTACTTTAATCACAAGTAGAGGCATGTGACGTGAAAATGGCTGATATTATGAAATGACAACTTGTATTATAATTACATAAATTTCTCCTGCATTGTTTTTGCTTTTTAAAAATGTGTAGCGTGAGAAACAAATATGTAACCTTGTTTCTTAATAAGGTTAGGAAGTTATTATTTCTTTTCTTTTCTTTTTTGAGACGGGGTTTCACCATGTTGGTCAGGCTGGTCTTGAACTCCCGACCTCAGGTGATCCGCCCACCTTGGCCTCCAAAGTGCTTGGATTACAGGCATGAGCCACCACGCCTGGCCGAAATTATTATTTCTTAATAAGGCTCTGCCACATGTATCCATAGCTCCTAGGTTTAAGAACTTAATGGTTCTTATTGGACAACTACCTTGTACAAACCACAAGGCTTGGATTACAGAATACATGAAGATTCACAAGTCTTGTTTTTCTTTCTTTTTTTTGAGACAGGGTCTCATGCTGTCACACAATCTGAAGTGCAGTGGCATTATCATGGTCCACTGCAGCCTCAACATCCCAGGCTCAAGCTGAGATGGGAGAATTCCCTTGATCCCTTCGAGAGACCCCTCATGAAGGAGATGGCTAATTTACTTGACTGCTGCACACTCAAACTCCTTACAGAAGGGGTAGCATACAGGTGAGCGGGGGCAAGTGCTTTTGGGCTCCAGCCTCACAACAGTGTCTAGGGGTGTTACAATGCTCTTTTAGCTTTGCTGTCCATGGATGGCTAAATGTTAACCAGATCAGAGGAGAGTCAGGGTGACAGCCTTATATACCCTGCCCTCTTGGTACCCTGGCTCTTGTCTGGCATCCAAGAAGAATCAGGTCACATGGACTTAAAGGATGGTGAAAGCTGGGATTTTACTGAGTGATAGAGGTGGCTCTTAGCAGAAAGGGGATAGAAAGGGGAGATGATCTTCCCTAGAGTTTGGCTATCCCACAACCCATCTCTCTAACTGTCCCCAGCTGAACCTCTCTCGACCTTCAATTGCTCCTTCTCTCCTCTGCCATGCCGATCTGCCACTCTGCCGCTCTACCAGTGGATCTTGGGTTTATATGGGCACAGGATAGGGATGTGACAGGCCAGAGTGGTCTCGGAAAAGGCAACATTTGGGCTTGAAAACAGGAATGCCTATTTCCATTTAGGGCTGTGGATTTCCAAGCTTGAGGGTGGGACTTTTGCCGGGGAGCTGCCCTCTTCCACTCAGTATTTCCCTGCCTCCTGTCCTTCTTCAAGCCATCCTCCCACCTCAGCCTCCCAAGCAGGTGGGACCATAGACACAAGCCACCGTGTTCAACTAATACATTTTTTTTAAGATGGAGTCTCTCTCTATCACCCGATGTGGAGTGCAGAGGCATGATCTTGGCTCACTGCTACCTCTGTCTCCTGGGTTCAAAAGATTCTCCTGCCTCAGCCTCCCGAGTAGCTGGGACTGCAGGCATGCACCACAATGCCAAGTTAATTTTTGTGTTTTCAGTAGAGACTGGGTTTTGCCATGTTGATCAGTTTGGTCTCGAACTCCTGACCTCAAGTGATCCACCTGCCTTGGCCTCTCAAAGTCTCGGGATTACAGGCGTGAGCACCACACCCAGACTAATTTTTAAACGTTTTGTAGAGATGGGGTCTTACTCTGTTGTCCAGGCTGGTCTCCATCTTCTAGGCTCAAGTGACCTCTGCCTTGGCCTTCAAAGTGCTGAGATTAGAGGAGTGAGCCACTGCACCTGGCTCACAGGTCTTTTTGTGCTACTAGAACTTGCCTTAAACAGGATGAACAAGATGATTCTTTTATGGTCTTCCCCCTTCACACTACCATTTCATTCATTCATTTATTCATATACCCATTCATGCATGCATTTAGGCCAGACACTGGATGAGATGTTGAGGATACTCTCAAAGACCCATAGCCCAGTGGAAGAAATGGACAGTTAATCCAATGATTACAGCACAGCGAAGCAAGGGCTCTGAAGGGTGTATTATGGAGGTTATTTGATGGCAAAGAAGGGGTGTGCAACAGGCTGAGAATTTTTGATAAGGCTCCCAGCAGAGGTAACATAAGTTAAGATTTGAAGAACAAATAGCCTCTAGCTCAGAAATCCCTTGTCAAGGAAGTATGTGAAGTAGCCTGATCTTTGCATCAGACTTTATTTGAATGGCTCCACTTCCTGTTAGTGTTTCTTCAAACAACCACAAAAACAATGGTTTACTATTTTGCAAGTTGCCATTAGTGCCTTGCATACCTTATCTTATTTAAGTGTCACAACAGCCCTGTGGTCTAGATTCTGTTAGTAGACCCAGTTTATACATAAGGATCAGTAAAACAGTAAGGCATCTTCCTATGCTCATGGAGTTGGTAAGAGGAGGATTTGAGATGAGGACACAGGTAGTCTGCTTCAAGAAATGACTCTCTCTCTCTTTTTTTTTTTTTTTTTTTTTTTGAGATGGAGTCTTGCTCTGTCGTCCAGGCTGGAGTGCAGTGGCGTGATCTTGACTTACTGCAACCTCCAACTCCTGGGTTCAAGCAATTCTGCCTCACCCTCCCTAGTAGCTGGGACTACAGGTGCCTGCCAGCATGCCTGCCTAATTTTTGTAGTTTTAATAGAGACAGGGTTTCGTCATATTGGCCAGTCTGGTCTTGAACTCTTGACCTCAGGTGACCCACCCACCTCAGTCTCCCAAAGTGCTGGGATTACAAGCATAAGCCAGCATGCCCCGCCTTAAGAAACAACTCTCTTTCTCTCTTTCTTTCTTTTTCTCTTTCCTTCTTTCTTTCTCTTTCTTTCTTTCTTTCTTTCTTTCTTTCTTTCTTTCTTTCTTTCTTTCTTTCTTTCTTTCTTTCTCTCTTTCTTCTTCTTTCTTTCTTTCTTTTTTTCTCTCTCTCTCTTTCTTTCTCTCTCTCTCTTTCTTTCTTTTTTCTTTTAAGATGGAGTCTCTGTTGCCCAGGCTGGAATGCAGTGTGCAGTCTTGACTCACTGCAACCTCCATCTCCCAGGTTCAAGTGATTCTTCTGCCTCAGCATCCTAAGTAGCTGAGATTACAGGTGTATGCCACCATGCCCAGCTAATTTCTGTATTTTTACTAGAGATGGGTTTCACAGTTTCACCATATTGCTCAGGCTGATCTCGACCTCCTGACCTCGTGATCCGCCTGCCTCAGCCTCCCAAAGTGCTGGGATGACAGGTGTGAGCTACCATGCCCAGCAGTGCTACACACTTTCAAACAACCAGGTCTCGCAAGAACTCACTCCCTGTCACCACAACAGCAAATGGGAAATCCACCCTCATGATCCAATCACCCCCCACCAGGCCCTTCCTCCAATTCTACATGAGATTTGGGTGGGGACGCAAATCCAAACCACATCAGGGGGTGGAGTTATTTAAGGAAAAAAAGGAGGCGAGAAGCTATCAGTTGTCCCAATGGAAACAAAAATTCAGTGTCACAAGCTGCCCTTAAACATCAGGGTTGACTTCTTCCTATTCAAACCAACAGAAAAAACACCCGAGCGTGCATGCATGTGAGGGTATCATGTATAAAAATAAAGTAGAATAACATTAAAATGCTTATGTGCTGCACTGGGGTACCATGGGGTGCCACATATCCCTTGAGTTTTAATATTTCATATGATGAGTATAAACTTGGTATTCAACCTACGTATAAAAATTTCCAAAAGCACGCATTTAATTTGAAAATTAATTTGTTATTTTCATAAATCAAATCCAGTAAGAATTTTAAATAAGACTGTAGTTATTACATCAAAGAGGAACATACATTTGTTTTAAAATTCACACCTGCAGTGTTGGAGGTGGGTCCACACTGTGGAATGTCCATAGCGAGGGACCTGGGGCAGCAGAGTGGAGACCTGGGACAGCCGCTCCCTCGGAATGTCCAGCAGGAACCTGTCATTTGCTCAGAACCAGTCATGACGCTGCATATGGAACACTGACTGTCTACTGGGGGAGCCAGAGACGACAGAAGGAATTATGCAAAAGTGAAATTGCGAGGATGCCAGCTTCAAGGAGGGGGAGCTGTGTGCCAGGACCTGGGCACATGAGGCCCGAGGCAGAGGGTAAGCCTCCCAGGCTGAGAGGCCATGAAGCTGAGGCCCCAGCCAGCCCCAGAGGCAGAGAAAGCAGCAGCAGAAGTGAAATACCAGTAGAAGTCAGAGAGGGAAAGTGAAAAGTTCCTGTAGAAAGTTTAGATGTAAAAATATTTATGGAAGTGGTCTCGTGGCAGACCAAGTTGTGGCAGGTGTCAGGGAGGGGCAGTAAGTGCCCTCAAGCCCTGCTCCCCCTCCCCTGAAAGACCATGAGGTACCCGCTGGGTCCTGGGAGTTTTGTAAAGTTGTGTGCATGTGCATTTGTTTGTGCATGTGTGTGTGTGTATGTGTGAGTGTGTGCTTGCTTTTGTGTGTGCATGTGTGCCTGAGCATGTGTGTATGCAAGTGTGTGTCTGTGTGTGTCTGTGTGTGTGCATGTGAGCATGTGCCTGTGTGTGTTCACGTGTGTGTTCCTGTGTGTGTGTGCATGTGAGTGTGCATGTGTGACTGTGTGTCTGCGTGTGTTCACATGTGGGTGTGTTCCTGTGTGTGTGTGCATGTGAGTGTGTGTGTGTGAGCCTGTGCGTGTACATGCGCATGAGTGCACACATGTATGTGCCTGTGTGTTATGTGTGTGTGCTTGCTTGTGTGTGCAGGCATACCTGATCATGTGTGTATGCACATGTGTGTGTCCCTGTGCATGTGTGTGTGCACGCCTGCATGTGCCTGTGTGTTTGCGTGAGTGTGCACGTGAATGTGCCTCTGTGTGTGCATGTGAGCGTGCACGTGTAAATTGTGTGTGTGTGCATGCTTGTGCATGTATGTGTGCACACGTGTGTGCATGTGCGTGTGTGTTTGTTGTTGTTTGTTTTCTGCCAGCCCCATGTGAAATCTGGGAGGAAGACTCAACAGAGGAATCAGAAAGCCACTGGGGAGAAAAGAAAGCCCGGGGGGACGTGCAACTTCCTTCTGTGTCTGCCTCCAGCCTCCAAGTGTACACAGAATTTATTTTGTCAGAACATAATGGGAAAATGGTCCAATATATGTTTAAACCAATGTTTTTTTGTTTTTTCTTAATATATAATCAATATGCTCCCAGTTCATCATATATATCTGAACAGGCTCATGTGAGAACCCTCTTGCTCAGACCTTTCATAAAATCAAGGAATAAAAATAAGCAGGAGCTTATGAGAGAAGGAGAACAAAAAAGAAGATGGAAGCTCATCAGGCGAGTACAGATGATTCTGAAAGTTGAAGATGGTTGGACATGTGGCCTGGCCTCATGAATGGTAGGGAGCTGATGCCACAGCCTCAGGAAGGGTAAGACACATGGGAGGTGGACGGGCATCAGCACACCCAGCAGAAATCAGAGCCACCTCTTCAGAGCAGCTCTGAAGGCCAGGGTGGTGGGGAGGGCGGAGAGTGAGAGGGGTCTTTGCTTTTGATGAAAAGCAGAATGCACAGACCCCTGCTGCCCCCCACACAGATGTGCAGCTGCTCCCCTGACCACCCCACACAGGCCAGCAGGCAGGGAGCCCAGCTGGAGGCCTCACCCGGCAGGGCTGTGGTCCTTAGGACGCCTGCACAGCTGAGGAGGCGGCCAGGCATCTTCCCAAAGCTGGAGTCCAGGCAGGGCCTTCCAGCTGCTTCCTCTCCAGTAAGTGCCCGATGGAGCCTGGAGCCTTGGCTTCTCAGAAAACCTCCAGCCCCAGCCCAGGACCCCTGAATTCATTAATGGTTTTCAGATTGGGATTCTTTCAGTTGCAACACTGATGTACACACACACACACACACACACACAAACACACACACACATGCACTCTCTTACATTCATTCAGTTATTTCTAAAACATTGTCTAAGGTTTCAAATGTCAAAGTAAAATTTAAAAGTGTCTTCAAATATTCAAAGACTCAATAAAAGATCTTGTGCGCATTTTCTCCCCCAAAAGCTAATTGGCATGTTTCAAACTAGAGAATGAAGGAGGATCCCACGCACAGCACAGACATGGAAACGTGTGAGGCAGCAGGTGACGGGCGAAGGGGAGCCCCGGGAGAGCGGGGGCTGGTCTTGGGGGAGCAGGATGGAGAGACTCTACCAGCTCTTCATGAAAGGGGCTGCCATGGCCTGATGTGCTTCCCCGCACCGTGAGGCATCTTCCAGCTCCAATAGAAAGTTTGGGTGCAGGGGCGTGACAGGTAAAAGAAAATTATGAAAGCCAGAAAAAAGCAAACAAAAAGAAAAATCTGTGCAAAGAAAGGAAACTAGTCTACTTTGGATGGTGGTTGTGAAAATCTGTGTGTGTGTGTAGTGGAGTTTGAGGAATACATCCACTGAATTATCACCTTCCACAGGAGAGCGTTGGTACCCAACTTCCCATCCTAAATAATCAGTAAGTAGTAGTATAAATGTGTTACTTAAAATACAAAATGGAATGGTAGGAGAATTATCGAAAAGAGTCAACAGTTCATTTGATTTTTTTAAAGATAGTCCCACTCTATCACTCAGGCTGGAGTGCAAAGGCACAATCATGGCTCACTGTAGCCTCTACCTCCTGGGCTCAAGCCATCGTCTAGCCTCAGCCCAGAGTAGCTGGGCCCACAAAGGTACACCATCACGCCCAGGTAATTTCTTTTTATTTTTTTATTTCTAGAGACAGAGTCTCCCTGTGTTGCCCAGGTTGGTCTGGAACTCCTGGGTTCAAACAATCCTCCCACCTCAGCCTTCCAAAGTGCTTGGATTACAGGCATGAACCACCACCCATGCTCAGTCCAACAGTTATTTTCTTCTGTGCATCAGGAGTTGGGGCTGGGGTGGAGGTGGGGTGGGCAGGAGATGTTTTTCTAAGGTTCTCTTTGGAGCGTGAGCTGACGTTTGAGACTGTAGCCTTGCACTGATCTGTTTTGAGTCGGCAGCAGGAGGGCATGGGTAGGGGCAGCTGATGGTGGGTGCTGCCCCTCCTGGTTCTATCTTCACCCACAAACCCCGAGCAGCAGCTGTAGTCCAGGGCGTGGCAGGAAGCCCTGGGATGCCCTTTCTGGTTGCGTTGCCCTAACAGCTACCATGAGGAATTACTGGTTGATATCTTCAAACTGCTGAGACTCCTGGGGCGATGGTGATATGGTTTGGCTCTGTGTCCCCACCCAAATCTCACCACCATTGTAATAATCTCCAAGTGTCCAGGGCAGGACCAGGTGTAGGTCACTGAATCATGGGGACAGTTTCTCCCCTTCTGTTCTTATGATAGTCAGTGAATCTCCTGAGATCTGATGGCTTTACAACAACTTGGCATTTCCCCTGCTGGCACTCATCCTCTCTCCTGCCGCCCTGTGAAGAGGTACTTTATCCCATGATGGCAAGTTTCCCGAGGCCTCCCCAGCCATGTGGAACTGTGCGTCAATTAAGCCTCTTTTCTCTATCAATTCCCCGGGCTTAGGCATTCCTTCACAGCAGTGTGAGAACAGACTAGCACAGATGAGAAGCATTCTCCATCATCTACCCGGTGCTCCACATGAGCTTTCTCAGCAAGACGTAGCAGAGCAGTGAATTAAATTTGTTTAAGATCAGAGAGAAGGAAGAGAACTTGGATGGTGTGAGTGGTTTCCAGTTTAGGGCGATTCTTCTGCCGCCACCTCCCAAGTAGCTGGGACTACAGGCACACACCACCACACTCTGCTAATTTTTGTATTTTTAGTACAGATGGGGTTTCACCATATTGATCAGGCTGGTCTTGAACTTCTGACCTCGTAATCCACCCGCCTTGGCCTCCCAAAGTACTAGGCATACAGGCGTGAGCCACTGCACCCGGTGTTCGGTTTGATGAACGAACGAGCACCTTGGGAAACAGGGAAACTACAGAGGTCCTCTTGGAATCACCTTCACATTGCCGGCCTGCCAGGTTGCTCAGGGCTCTCCGTACCCTGCAGAGATGGAGCTGCTGAAGCCTGGGAGAGGGCTGGGGCCACGGATGCTGCTCTTGCTACCACTGCTGAGTCTATGCTGTGGTGCCTGTTCACCTGGAGTCATTGTTTATGATCATTGACGATACTATGGCAGCCGTGTAACTTATCTGTTGGAAATAGATGCACGGTGCCGCAAAGAAAAATGAGCACGGAGACAAAGGATCTTTTAGCCTTGCAATTTTTACTTCCTGGACTGCAGAAAGGGTACTCTCACTAGTCATCTTGCCATGAGAGTACAATGAACAAAGTAAAACACACAAATTTATTCCTTACACATTTAGGGTTGTCCTTACTGCTGTGTCTGATCGTCGTTGGCTGGAGCCAGACCTTACAATCTAAACTAAAACCCGATTGGCTAATAACTTAAAACTTTTCTAAACAGGTGAAAGCACTGGAGAGATGGGACATGCCTGTGAGCACGTCCAGCACAGATATCTTGGTTAAAGTACAAGGACATAGAATGTACTACGTGCCTGTAAGCATGGCCTGTCTAGCTACACAGGATAGGGCTTAACAAAGTTATTAGCACACTTACTCTTTAACAAGAAAGACACCTTTAAAAAGGAACTTTTCTACTTCCCACATTATCCAATGCTATTTAAAGGATAAAACATGAATTTGAACAAAAAATGAGTTGTTTCTACGAAACCTAAATTCCATTTAATTAGTAATGATAAGTTGCTTTCAAAAATTCTTGGTCCTTTTTATAGCAAAACAGGAGACTGAAGGTGAATTTGGGGTTTGGTCTACAGGACGGATGACGTGAGCAGGTGCCTTTGGTAGCTGTGGGAGGGGGCTCCAAGGCAGACTGCGGCCCCAGTGAGCGTGATCACCCAGGTCAACAGGCGGCCAGCGCTCAGTGGGCAGATGGAGGGTGGGACTCAGGAGAGACGCCCTTCAAGAGAGAAGCGAAGGGATCAGCTGGTTCAAGCTATCCTCGTTCTTTGATGAAACATTCGTTTTCACCCAGTCCCTTCCCCCAAAAAAGTAATCCTTTTATTGTGGTGAAGAATAATGTTTCTGAGGTAAAAAGTTGAAGGTCTTCTCCCCAGCGGGAGAAATAGGGGTAAAAAATGGAGTCCAGCCAAGAACGTCTGTCTTCCTACAGAAATAGTCTTCGTCACTAAGCAGTGTTTTCCGGAGGTGCTGCTCGGAGTGAAAGAGCAGGAGAATGAGAATAGAAGGGACTGCATGACGGGAGGTGTGAAGCTCCACTCTAATGGGGTTCGTAAGGGTGATCGAGTATTTGATAACTTAACCTGAATTAATCAAAGTTAATTCTAATCAGATGCAGTTCTTTTTTTTTTTTTTTTTTTTTTTTGCAAATAGTTGCAGAAGGACTGAACGATGAGAAAATGGAGGCAGAAAATGTGGAACAGTGCTTTAGAAATTTTGTATTGAATGATAATTTGGTTCCCATGAAGGCTGCAGGAGGAAGGGACTTTCACTATTTCTACTTTACAGAACTGATGAGAGCCAGGACTGAAGCCCAGGTCCAGCTGAGCAGGCAGGGGGTTGCCGACCACGGTACTCAGCCGCCTCCGGGATGGGGCCAGGTCAGCGACAGTGAGGCAGGAAATCGCGCCGGGGAGTTGTACTTTGCAATACCTGGACCCAGACACCTACCATCATCATTGCTCTGCCCCTGTGCACAAGTAACCTGTGACTCCCTGGTTGCTGTGGCTTCATGGTGAGTTGACTTCACCGCTGGTTCTTTAAAATGTGCCATTCACACTCTGACACTCCCCATCCACTCCACTTACCAGATCTCTGCCAAGACTTTGATGAATGGAAATGTACCCTCGGGCCCAAGCCTACATCCTTGGGTGGTTCACAGGGACGAGCATTCTGAACACCTGTCCCCCTCGTTAGGAGTCCAGGGGGCAAACATGAGACTTAACATCAGGACATGGTTAAACCAGAGCTGGGATGGCTGAGAGGTCAAACGGGCCACTGAGAAGCAGCCCAGAGCTCTAAGCAACAGCAAGGCCATTACCCACCAGCCTGGAAAGACAAAGGAATGAATGATTGTCGCTGGCATCAGAGTCAGGGGCCATCCTGGGAAACCGGGCCCACTGGCTGTCTGGTGGACCCTCCGGGCCTCCTGGACCTGGAGTTCTCCGGCTTTCACAGGCAGGTGGGGGCCAATTCCTCCCCCATGCCGCCTTCCCCTGGGTCTTGGTTGCTCTGCTTCCCCGAGTGGGCTCTGAGTGGCCAGCAGATTGTCGCTCTGTCCCAGGGCTGCCTCCTTTGCAGGAGAACAAGACTAGCCAGGGCCGGCCCCTCCCTGTTGTGCACAGATCCCAGGCCATGGGTAGCCTGTGGGGAGTCTGCAGCCAGGGAGAGCCCAGAGCTCTGAGGGGGGGGTTCCTCTGACTTCTGCATCACTGGCCCCTTAGAGTCACCTTTGCTGTCCCTGGAATCCTGGCCCTGTCCTGCTCAGAAACACGGGGCCTGACCCCTGCCTCCACTTCCACATCTGGGGACACCTCTGCGGAGGAAGAGAAGGTCTAGCCTTTCTCCTCCCATGGTGTCCGAAGGGAACCACCTCCATCCAGGGCTTTCCCATCTCCAGCACTGGAGGCACTTCTCCCAGATGCTGCCTTCTAATCAGGCTGGTGTCTCTGGCCCAGCAATGGGCCCCATGCCCTGGTCTGCTCCTGTTCCCAAGTTCAGTCCAAGCCTTACCAAGGTGAGTGAGGGTTTGTGTGTCTGCCCGTGCCTACACACCTCAGTTCCTTTAGAACAGGGGTGGCAGATTTTTCCTATAAACTGCTGGGTGTCACAGGTCATGTGGTCTCTTGGGCAACTACTCAGCCCTGCCATTGTGGTGTGAAAGTAGCCACAGATGCTGTGCCACAAATGGCATGGCTGAGTCCCAATAAAGCTTTATTTACAAAACAGGAAGCCAGCCTGGGCCAATGTTTACAGATCCCACCTCCCCCCACCTCCACCCATTTAGAATCAGGGAACTGAGGGTGGGCCCCCAGTGGAGATTTCAATTCTCAGAAAATCAGGAATAATTTTTTTCCATATTGGCAACCTGAATCTAAGCACCACACCTAAAGTTTTGACATCTGAGATCAAATTTCTAATACAATGCTGGATATAGAATATAATGAAGAGAAGAGGGTATCTGCCAAAGAACTGTTTTTATCTGGAGCACCAAAAAGTGATTTCCTCATATTTCATACAATCAAATGTCTCACGGCCTGGGAGAATGCCCGGTAGGAGGGGACGCCCACTGCTGCCAGCATTGGCCCCCTCGTAGGGCGGCTCTCTGTTACTGAAGTCTCCTTCTGTGCCTCGGGCGAGGTCTAGGGCTCTATGGAAAGGGATTAGTGCTCTGTTCGTCTAATTTAGAAATGTACAATGATGAAGAAACATTAATTTATCTGATTGCAGTCCTCCAGCCTCCAGCGCACCTCTTCAGATGCTTTCCTTTTTCCAGTTCCTCCTGTTTGGAGGGACTGTGAGCCTGGCCCTCTGAGGAGAGCATGCATGCTGTGAATCTGTGCACCTCCAACTTGGCACGTGGGAGTGGGCTCACACATGTGCGCACGCACACACACACACACACACACAGACGAGCACCAGCCCTGGGTACGCGATACCAGCCCTCTCTTACGTGGATCACAGGGTGTGTCTACCTGTGTCTCTTGCACCTCCAACCTGGCACGTGGGAGCAGGCACACACACACACACACACACACACAGACACACACAGGTGCACCAGCCCTGGAGACACGATACCAGCCCTCTCATATGTGGATCACAGGGTGTGTATACCTGTGCGTGTCTCTTGCACCCTCCGTAAGGAGATACGTTGTACAAACAAACAATTACATGCCTGAGACTTTGACATACGAATGTGTTGCTGAGGTGAATTCATGTCTGCATTCCCACAGACATTTTCTGGATGGCCCAAGATATTCAGTGATGTTTATTTAATTCTGGGTGTCCATGAACAAGGGGTATGTGAATTTCATAGGTGGTCTCTTAGTTTGGAATCTATAACAAAATACCATGGAGCAGGTGACTTTTAAACAACAGACAAGTATTTCTCAGTTCTGGAGGCCGGAAGTCGGAGATCAGGGCACGAGCAGGGTTCGGCTCTGATGGGGGCCTCTTGCACTTCCGATTTCTCACTGTATTTTCACTTAGAGGAAGCAAGAGAGCTCCCGGGGCCTCGTTGGTGAGGGCACTGATCCCATTTGTGAGGCTCCACTCTGCCGACCTCATCATCCCCAGAGGCTCCAGCTCCTAACACCATCACACTGGGGGTGACAGGCTCAACACAGAATGCTGCGGGGACTCCTTCAGTCCATGGCAGGTAGTATAGTGGGAAATACGCCTCCTGCTCTCCAAATATAGAGGCCCTTGAAACGGCACTGGAAGTGCTTATTAACTGCTGTGCAGGAGTAAATATCATAGTAATTGGCACCACTTCCAGCCCAAATGACGAACAGGAGACCAGATATTCTGAAGCAGGGGCCCAGGGAGCGTGGGCTCCAGGTAGAGATCCGGGTGCTGCTGCATGTCCAAGCCAAGCGATGCCCTTCCTGGGCCCTTTCCTTCTGTAGATGGCTTTGCTTCCTGGAGCCGCCCACCCTGCGGCTGTTGGGGGTCTGCACTGGCCTTTGCCCTGAGGACCCTCCCCACTGCAAGCTGGCTCAGGCCAGTGAAGCTCCCTGCCTTCGTTTCAAGCAGGCGGTGGGTCTGCCGGGAGGTAGCCATGGGGGGAGGCTGGATCTCGTCAGGCTGAGGGCTCTGGACTCCTGCGTGGTCCGTCCAGCTCCCCAGAGCCTGGGCTCCTGCAGAAGCATTTAGAGCTGAAGACTGATCATGAAAAGAGTGCATGCCTGCCCGACCTCATCCTCTGCAGCAGCCGTGGGGGACCCCAGAGTCAGCTGTGGGTGGGAGACGTGGTCCAGGGGCTCAGGTCCTTCCCGGCAGTGGATCTTTCAGCTCCCCAGGAATCTCACCGCTGCCCAGTCGGCGTCACTGGTTCTGCTCATCTATTTACAAAATGGGTAACACCTGCCATCAGCCAGAGCCCAGCCCCGGTAGAAGTGGGGAGGAGCCCCTCCTAAAACTGCAATGAATGATTTTAAACTTGTGGATGTAGATAAAACCTCACTGTGAAGCTGTGTCCATGTCGTTGAATCTACCCCGTGAGCCCCGGGACACAAGAAGGGATCCAGCGCTGCTTGGTCAATGGGTGAACCTGGGCACACATGGCTAAGAGGGTTAGAAAGAGTCCAGCAGCTGCTCTACAAGCTCAGCCACTCACCGGTACAGCCACACCCTGCAACTCTTCCTGCATACATGTTTTAACAGGGCTTCAGCAGAACCAGAGTTGTCAGAAGGAAAGGATATCTCAGTATGAGACACATTTGTTACTTCGGCTCTAATTTTCAACACCTAATTCCTATCTGGAAAGTATTTAGCCATCTTAATAATATAAATTTGCCAAGACTAAATTAAAATGGTGATTGTTTCAAGTCACTGCCATTGGAACATTTGTCTGTGTCTATTACTAACAGGATGCCTTGAATCACAGCAGGACCATGCCAGTGTCCAGCAGGTGGGTCTCTGCTCCTCACCTGGTGCCCCTCACCAGTGACAACCTCCTCTCTGAGCACCTGCCTCCTGGGGAAAAGGTCCACCTCTCCCATTTCAGCATTCAATGTGGGTTCCAGCATGTGGTCAATGTTCAATACACATTTAATAAAGTAATGAATTAACTAATCCTGCATTTGGAGAAATTTTTTTCCAGTTGGGAGATAATCTGCCTACTTCACTGCTTTAACAAACAGAAGTGCTTTGGGAAAAATGCAATGCAGAGGGTTCTTTTCAGGGAAGACAATCAAAGCTCTCTGGAGAAGGTGGCCATGTGGCTGTACAGAGAGGACTGTGTAGTGCTGAGCTGTGAGGAGCCCACGGGAAGGGCTTTGCATGGAGTGAGTACACACAACCTACAAGAACGTTGGGCAGCTGCACACAAAGGAAGGCAGTAGACATGTGTATTAGTTCGTTTTCAAGCTGCCAATAAAGACGTACACAAGACTGGGCATTTTACAAAAGAAAGAAGTTTAATTGGACTCAGTTCCATGTGGCTGGGGAACAGTGGCACAATCGTGGCAGAAGGCAAGGAGGAACAAGTCACGTCTTAGATGGATGGCAGTAGGCAAAGAGAGAGCTTGTGCCGGGAGACTCCCATTTTTAAAAACATCAGATCTCACGAGACTTATTCACTGTCACGAGAACAGCACAAGAAAAACTCACCCCCGTTATTCAGTGACCTCCCGCCAGGTTCCTCCCACACATTGTGGAAATTCAAGATGAGATTTGGGTGGGGACTCAGCCAAATCATATCAACATGTGTGTCCCTGTGTGTCTGTGCATGCATGTATGTATCTGTGATGCATGTGTGTGCCTGTGTGTGCATGCACATACCTGTGATGCCTGCATGTGCACACATGTGCCTGTGATGCATGTGTGTGCATGTGTGTACATGTACCTGTGATGCATATGTGTGTCTGTCTTGCTGTGTGCACATGTGTACATGCCTGTGATTCATGTGCATGCATGCATGTACCCATGATGCCTGCATGTGCTTGTGTGTGCATGCATGTGCCCATGATGCATGTGTGTGCTTGTGTGTTCATGCACATACCCATGATGCTTGCATGTGTACACATGTGCCTGTGATGCATGTATGTGAATGTGTGTGCATGTACCTGTGATGCATGTGTGTGCCTGTGTCTTGCTGTGTGCATGTGTACATACCTGTGATACACGTGTGTGCATGCAAATACCCACACTGCCTGTGTGTGCCTGTGTGTGCATGCATGTACCCACAATGCCTGTGTGTGCCTGTATATACACACAGGTACCTGTGATGCATGTGTGTGCATGCATGTGCCCATACCTGTGTGTGCACCTGTGTGTGTGCATGTACCCATGATGCATGTGTATGCTTGTGTGTGCATGCATGTACCCATGATGCCTGCATGTACACACATGTGCCTGTGATGCATGTGTGTGCCTGTGTCTTGCTGTGTGCATGTGTGTGTATACTTGTGATGCATGTGTGTGCTGTGTGTGTTTTCATATACCAGTGATGCATGCATGTGCCTGTACCTTGTTGTGTGCATGCATATGTGCACCAGTGGTGCATGTGTGTACTCGTGTGCACATATGTGTGTGGCTGTGGTGGTGCCTGGCTTGGAAGGAGACAGAATGAGAGCAGTAAAGGGAGAAGGAAGGACACATGTCACATTGATTCCAGGACCTTCAAAGTAAGCCTCACACCTTCAGTCACTTTCCTTAGAACTGAGCACATGGGTCCTAGAAGAGGATGCTGTTTTGGAAACAAAATCTGGAGCACTCCATGTTTGCCTCACTCTCCTATAATGACCCCTTCAAATGTCTATCATCAGTGCAGAGCAGGGTCAGTATCTAGGACCTGGCAAAGGCGGAAAGGCCCTTTCTCCAGGAGGGTGTGGCAGGAGGAAGGAAGGAAAACCTGGGAAGCTGGTCCGAGTCGGCCACCAGCATCTTCGAGTCCCCTGGGGGCCCTGACCTCTTCTTCCTCCGTGTGCAGTGGGCAAGTTCTCCTCTAGGGGATGAGCCTCATGTCACTCCATCCCGCCCCACCGTAGGCTGTGGTCACGGCTTCACTACACAGCCAGACACACCCACAGGCCGTGCCTTTCACTCTCCCATTATTAGAAAAATAATTATGCATGTCGTGGCTAAACTCCAAGCAAGTTGTCCGAAGAGGGCCTTCTAGTTGGCACGATCGCTAATCCCACAGGAGGAAGAGCTGATTTTCCATTCCTGGAGATGCAGCCATCTGAATCATCATAGAAAAAAAAAATGCCTGAGATTTCATCTTATTGCAAAATTTCAGGAGTATAATTCCAACTTACTGTGGAAATAAAACGTATCTTAAGTTATGGAGGCGTTTAATCAAGACATAACCTTGGGCTTTCAGTAAGTGAATTGTTCTGGCCACTGAGTTTGGGACCCTGTGACATGGGTTTGCCTGACATTTCCCTTGTCATACTTCTGCGCCACTCAGCACACTGTACGGAAACACACGTGTCTACACACAGGAACATGCACCCACATATATGCACTGGGTCTCAAAAATGTGCAGATTCTGCTGCTTCTTATGTTTCTTCTAAAGGAAACCCGGTTCCACTCCTGTTTCTGCAATACCCGTGTGACGCCAGCAGCAGAGATGCCTGTGTCAGTCACTCCTTGCCAGACAGAAGCCAACCAGCACACAGTACGGCTCTGCCTCCTTCATCCTGTGTCTCCAACACCAAAACCTGTCGCCTCATCCCTGGAAGGTGTTCAGAACGTGGTCATTGAGTGGGCAGAACTTTGACCTGACACAGGCGGGTTCTGTTCTTTGGACTACTCCACATGTGGGAGGTGTAAACATTGCACCTGTCTTATAGACGGTTAGCCGCTCTTCTTAGGAGGTTCGCTCAGCAGCAGCCTTGACCAAAGGGAACCAAAAAACAGTGGCAAGCCTCATCTGCCTTGAGGCCCTAGGCCCGTTCAGCAAGTTCACAGTGACCGGGAGTTGAGGAGGGTGCAGGGGGCACAGGGGGCACGGAACTCTCCATTATGTTTTTCCATTTTTTTTTTGAGACGGAGTCTCGCTCTGTCACCAGGCTGGAGTGCAGTGGCACAATCTCAGCTCACTCACTGCAACCTCCACCTCCCGAGTTCAAGCGATTCTCCTGTCTCTGCTTCCTGAGTAGCTGGGACTACAGGCACCCGCCACCATGCAGAGCTAATTTTTGTATGTTTAGTAGAGACAAGGTTTTATCATATCAGTCAGGCTGGTTTCGAACTCCTGACTGCAGGTGATCTGCCTGCCTCAGCCTCCCAAAGTGCTGGGATTACAGGAAGCCTCCATTTTTTCCGCAGACGCAGTGGAACATTCAGAAGGCAGTGCTGCTCCATCTGGGTCCCTCCTCTTGGGCCTTCCCCCGACTGCCCGATTTCTGGAAGCTTGGTGTTCAATAATTCAGGAGAAGTGCAAATCAGCATATCTTACAGCATATTTGATATGCAGCAAACAGACTGCAGACAGCTTCATTTCAATTTGCCCCTTTGTTATCAACAAAAGCTCAACAAACACCCTGAGTGCGGGCCTGGCCCTCCGTGCTTGCCAACGCCCAGTCCCTGCGTCTCAGCTCCTCCAAGGGGCACAGCGCCCTGCTGGCCCCCATCCCCTCCATTGTTCTTCCTGTATCATTTACCTGGGATCAAGTGACTTTCTCCAGCCCGGGAAAAAGGGCTTGGCTCCGTTTTCAGTCCTCTTCTGATGTCCAGAGCTAATTGGCTCAGGTGTAAACCAAGCCAGCAGGGCGAGGACTTTGAAGTGAGTCAGCCTCGCAGTGCGCCTGGGAACTTCCCTGTCTGTGTGTCAAATATCAGCCGGCCGGGCCTGCTGCTCAGACCCACTCACAAAAACGCCGGTAGGTAATCACGTTGTAGTACAAGGCTCACATCCATGCGGGTGCTTTGTTGCCAGCTCGTCATTAACTTTGCAGGCTGGGCCTGGAATGCGATCCGACCCATTTTTAATGAGAGAGGGTGTCTGTGCAGTGTGTGTGAGTGGCCCAGGGTGACACCGGCTGTTTCTTCTTTACCTATAGAGCCACCTACGCTTTGATCAATAATGCTGTTTCACTTAGAAAGGGGGCTCATTTTGTAAAAATGTGGTGGAAAGGCCCCCCCGCTCCCGCGCCTGTGGTCTGTGTTGTCCAGCATGAGCAGTGATGCAAAGGTCAGTCCCCAGCACTCAGGACACCTGCTGTGTTGCCCGGGCCTCACCTAGTCTCAGACTCTTTAAAGGCGGTGCCCACCGTGGGGCCCACACCTCAGGCTATGTTTGGGTCATCAGTGCAACGCTGCTTTAGGATGAACAAAAGTGAAAAGTGCAGCACAGATTCCCTTTGTTTTTAACATGCAAACCTATTGGATGGAAATGAGATGGGGAATCAGGTCCTTCCTGTGGCCCCCGGAGCGTCCACATGACCTGCTCATGCTTTGATATTGTGTGACGGTCGAGAGCTTCTGTTCCTGCTTCATCTTGGATCTGGGCTTCCGATCACCTGGCTCCAGGCTGAACACACGGCTCCTGTCAAAATTGTGCATGTTAGTCAAGTACTGTGAGCAATTGAACATCCGTTCACATAATGCCGTGATATGTTCAGAATGGACATATGCTCTAACGTGATCCAAACTGTGTAAGCCTGGTCCTCACTCGCTTTTGCCTTAGGGGCTGCAAACGCGCAGTCCCTGGAGACATACATGTGCCTGGGGACATTCGGTGTCTGCGTTTCTATGCTTGGCTGCCATGACAAAGTGCCACTGATGGGGCTTTAACCAAGACCTTTATCCTCTCACAGTTCTGGAAGCTGCTACCCGAGGGTAAGGTGTCTGCAGGGTGGTTCCTCCAGGGGCCTCTCTCCTGGGCTCAGAGAGCGAGTCTGTCTTCCTGGGTCCTCATGGGGTTGTTGGCCCTGCTTGTCTGTGTCCTAATTTCTCCTTTCTTATCAGGACACCTCTAGATTGGATTAGGGGCTGTCTGTATAATCTCATTTTCAGGTAATTACCTCTTTAAAGACTCTGTCTTCAGATACAGTCAGCATTTGAGGTGCAGGGAGTGAGGACGTCGATATATAAATTTTGGGGAACGATTCATCCCATCACAGGTGTCCAGGTGAAGAAACACTTACGAACTTGGGTGAAACACAGCCCGACTGTGAGGTAGTTGTGGGCTCTCTCCTCTAACAGGGGGACTCTCACAGTGACAGGACCCAAGGAGTGTCCTTGGGTGGAGGCCCCCGGAAAGCTGGAAACCTGGGAGTGTGGGAGGGCCCAAGTACCTGTGCCTCCAGAACCCCTCGTGGGGCTGGGATTAAGTTTTACGGTTCACCAAAGAAGGAGGAGGGGCTCTGAATTCTGCAGCCCAGACTGCATGGGTTCCTGCTCGCTTCCCTCTGGGAAGGCTGATAAACAGGGAAACGGAGCCCGTTTTTCTCTGAGGCTCATGGAAAGGCCCAGCTACCAACTGACTCGGTACCAGCGGCTCCTCCTGTATCTGGGCCACAGCAGCCCTGGCAGGCGGCATAGGTGGCTGTGAGCCAGTGTCTGCGGGCCGCAGCCTGATGCCCACCTGTGTAGGGCGCTGCTGTTAGAGCCGCTGATTTGGGCGCCAGCATCAGAAACAACCCCAGGGGATGGAGAGAGAAAAAGCAGGGACCAGAGAGTCGTCCCAAGGTCCTCACACAAGGCGAGGCATGCCGGGGACCCTCAGAGAGAGCCAGGAGGGGTTTGCCACGGAGGGATAATCACAGTCCTCTGTGCCTACGGCCCGACCCACCCCCAAATCTGGAAGACCTAGGATACAGGCTGCAAATCCTGCCCACCACCGGACAGCCCATTGTCAGTGTTACATCAAAAGCTTATTTTCCTCTTTAGTTGCGGCAGAGGGATGGAGACTCGAAGGCCACTGGTCCCCCTTTCCTTGACAGTCCTGCTCCCGCCCGAGACGACGCTGCCCTGCCTCGGTTGTGCACGCCTGGGTTGGCCTGCCTGCCGTCCAGGTCCTTGCAGTTTGAGAGATGAGGAGAGGAGAAGGTAGCAGTACAGAAGCAGTGAGTAATTACGATGCAGAAATTAGGAAGATCTCTGGAGACACAGACACAACAATAAAAACAAAATAAGATAGACTGCCAGGAGAAACAGCTCTGCACAGAGACACAGGAAACCTTGTGGAGAATCTTCTGAGAATCAGGATAGAAAGGTGTGAACTGACAGAGGACGTGGAGCCTAAGGAAAACTCACTCTGGATAGCACTTTGCTCTCCTTTCCTACTGGTGGAGAGAACACACGTTGCTGTTCCTGTGGGAAGTGCTTACGTAGCGCATTCAAACCCAAGTCGACAGGATCTAACTGAAAGATTCAGCGGTGCCTACGTGGAAAATAAAATGCACACGCACACACATAATAAACTGAAGTCCTGACGTGAATGTTAGTTGATCTTTTATTTACATTAACAAGACAAAAGTGAAACAGCAAAGACACGTGTTGGGGCTTGTTCATCAGTGCGATGTTCTTTGCTGAATTTTGCCGTCGTTTTTTGAATATTAAAAGAATGCTTCATTTTCTGTGCCATTCACACCGTGATAGCTGTAGAAACACCACATCTTAAAGTTGTATCTGCGTGATTACCACTTATCCATTACTCTTTCAAGTCTAGATGATCAAAAAAACAATAAATCCAGCCCCATGCACAGCAGTTGTCAATTTGGTAGCGTGACTGCTCTCACCACGGTGGATTTCAAGCCTTTGTGTGGCGTCCAGTATGGAGTTAGGTGCCTGGACCCACTCTTAAACCTCCTTCCACTCTGTAGGTGTGAGATGCAAATAACCTCAATGTAATTTTAAGTTCTCCTGTGGGTAGCCTTTATGAAACATTACACAAATGTGGTGCAAATAAAATACATAGTATGCACTTGGATATTAAGAAAAACTATCTTCCTTCTATAAGCAAACTATTTTAAATATAGTTAAGATCTTTATTATAACTGCAACCAATGTATTTTCTTCCAACTTGCATAAATTCCTCTTTCCTGGTCATTTGAATCCAGCTCTCATTGAAATTCTCGATGCCACATCGTGAGGCTGCAAACTTTCCAGAGGTGCTTTGAAGACTCGCACCTCGTGCACTCCTGACATTTCCAGGGAAACGGTGGCCATCGTCTCAGCGAAACAGTTGGAATATCTGGTCCTCAGTTTTTAATTATTACTGAGGAAGAAAGCCTGGGGAGCGAGGAACTACTTGAAGTGTCCAAGCTCACCTCAAAGCGCTGCTAATTAGAGCGCTTCGTTAAACGGCTGCTCTGAACACAGAGAGGATGGACGTAGGAGAGGGCACCGCAGACAAGAGGAAAAAAAACGAGCAGAGGCAGCTGGAGCGTGTTCCCACCTTGCCCGGTGCCGTCAGGTGGCGCAGAATTAGAATAAACAGGGGGCTTCGCAATGGCTTATTTACATTTTAGAAAACGGTTTCACATCGAAAACAGCATCTAAGAAGGTCGTGGCACCTACGCGGCTTTCCCATGTAACTGCTCAAGTTTGACGACGGCTGCTATTCTGGGTGTCTGCGTGTTTTGATGTTCGCACCTCCTGAGACCGGAGCCCTGCGTCGGGACTGCTAGGAAACGGCGGCGACCCCAGGGAGCAGCCCGGCCGGCCCGTCACGATTCGCAGGTGTGTCCGCAGATCACTCAGAAGGGCTGCGAAGCGCGGGTTCCTCCAAGAGCCGGGCAGTTTGAGGGAAAGGCGCTGAGGGTGTCACAAAGCGGCGGGTTCCCCGGCACCCTGAGTGGAGGTGGGAGGTGACGCATGAAAACGCTTCGGCCCCTGGAAACGTCCAGCCTCCTTCGCCCACCTTCCAGCGCACTGTCCAGAACGCCAGGGAGTCTGTAACGCAGGGCGCGCAATGACGGTGGCACCACGCGCGTCATGTGGCCCGTTCTGTGAGTGCTGGGGCGTCACAGCAACCCCACCACTTCACAGACGGGGAAACTGAGTCAGAGAGGTCAGGTACGTGCTCATGGTCAGATAACTAAATCATAAGCTTATTAGGAAGCCTGTCAGCCACCTGCCTGCCTCAGAAAAGAAGTCATTTCGAGAACACAACTCTATCAAAATGACCAGTTCTGGATACAGTGAGAACATTAAGAGCATTGATCTCATTTCTCTGGATTTCATAAGCACAAGCCCACGAACATGAGATTTCTATTCCCAGCTCACTGTCCCTCCACAGGCTTTATGGATGCTTTTAAAAATCACAGGCGGCAGAGCGCAGTGGCTCACACCTGTAATCCCACCACTTTGGGAGGCCGAAGCGGGCGGATCACTTCAGGTTGGGAGTTCGAGACCAGCCTGACCAATATGGAGAAACCATGTCTCTACTAAAAATGGAAAATTAGCTGGGAGTGGTAGTACATGTCTGTAATCCCAGCTACTCGAGAGGCTGAGGCGGGAGAATCACTTGAACCAGGGAGGCGGAGGTTGCAGTGAGCCGAGATCATGCCAGTGCATTCCAGGCTGGGCAACAAGAGTGAAACTCCATCTCAAAAAACCACAAAAAAACGAAAAACAAACAAACAAAAAACCACATGCAATCCACAGGGGTCACAGATCTTACAGGGGTCTTTTTGTTCTCATCATTTTATTTGTTTGTTTGTGTTTAAATATGAGCATTACCATGAGACACTGTCAAGGAATCAGAGACAGGACCTTTTTATTTATTGGTTTGCACATAGGAGGAGCTCAGGAAGCCTAGGAACTCAGAGATGCCTGTGTATGAGTCCCACCACACAGATGCGGCTCCACCCACACAGAAAAAAATTTGTGCTCATGGTGCACAAATGACTTTTCTGGACTTCTGTGTAACATATGGGCTGCTCTGCTGCATCCGTAGGGGTCTGATTCTCCACACACCACCAGGAAATCATTATAATGCCACACACTTCTCACCTGGCCTGGCTTCTCCTGAGGACGCCGTGATAATGAGTCTCCCTGCATGATTTTGCAAGGATTATTTTTTAAGAAGCTTAGAGTTCATTACAGACATTATCCTGCAAATTCTCCAGGCACCCGGAGAAGTACATTAATATATTTATTCCTCTTTTCCAAGCCACAGAGAAGAGCTTTGCCTTGGAAGGGGCTTCATCCGTTCTCAGATTCCTGCTCAATTCAGTTCCCAGTTAATTCAGTCTAAATAACCAATATGGGTGGGTGATCCCAGCCTAAAACAAGATTTCTCTTGGTATTCTTTTTTGGTCTGAGATTTCCAGAATTGCTTTCACTTCCCATTGTATGTCTTTCATATGCAGGTGACACATTAGTAATTCCTGATTCACTGCCACTGCTTTGTAACTTGTAATCAGGCTAAATATTGGTTTTCTTTTTTTCTTTCTTAAACTTCTATTTTACATTCAGGGGTGCATATGCAGGTTTGTTATATATGGGGGTATGTTGTACGGATTACTTCATCGCCCAGGTACTAAGCCTAGTACCCAATAGTTATTTTTCTTCTGATTCTCTCCCTCCTCCGACCTCCACTCTCAAATAGGCCCCATTCTGTGTTGTTCTGCCCTTTGGGTCCATGGGTTCTCATCATTTAGCTCCCACCTATAAGTGAGAACATGGGGTATTTGGTTTTCTGTTCCTGCATTAGTTTGCTAAGGATAATGGCCTCCAGCTCCATTCATGTTCTCGTGAAGAACATGTTCGCATTCTTTTTCATAACTGTGTAGTATTCCATGGTGTATATGTACCACATTTTCTTTATCCAGTCTACCATTGATGGGCACTTAGGTTAATTTCATGCCTTTGCTCTTGTGAATAGTACTGTGATGGACATACATGTGCATGTATCTTTATAATAGAACAATTTATATTCCTTTGGGTATATACCCCTAATGGGATTGCTGGGTCAAATGCTAGTTCTGTTTTTCAGCTCTTCGAAAAATCACCACACTGCCTTCCAGAAAGGTCAAACTAATTTACACTCCCACCAACAATGTGTAAGTTCTGCAACCTAGCAGAATCTGCTGTTTTTTGCCTTTTATGATAGTCATTCTGGCTGGTGTGCGATGGTATCTCATTGTGGCTTTAATGTGGATTTCTCTAGTGATCAATAATATTAAGCTTTTTTCATATGCTTATTGGCTGCATGTGTGTCTTCTTTTGAAAAGTGTCTGTTTATGTCCTTTGCCCACTTTTTAATGGTGTTGGTTGATTTTTGCTTGTTAATTTGTTTAAGTTCCTAATAGATCTAGAATATTAGACCTTTGGCAGATGCATAGTTTGCAAATATTTTCTCCCATTCTGTAGAGTGTCTGTTTACTCTGTTGACAGTTTCTTTTCCTGTGCAGAAGCTCTTGAGCTTGGTTAGATCTCTATTTTCAGTGTTCACTTTTGTTGCAATTGCTTTTGGCATCTTCATGATAAAACCTTTCCCCATGTTTAGAATGGCATTGCCTAGGTTGTCTTCCAGAGATTTTATAATTTTGGGTTGTACATTTAAGTTTTTAATTCATCTTGAGTTGATTTTTGTATATGATGTGAGGAAGGGATCCAGTTTTAATCTTCTCTATGTGACTAACTGCTTATGCCAGCACCATTTACTGAATAGGGAATCTTTTCCCCGATGCTCATTTTTGTCAGGTTTGTAGATGATCAGACAGTTGTAGGTGGGCAGTCTTATTTCTGGGTACTTTATTCTGTTCCATTGCCCTATGTATCTGTTTTTGTACCAGTACCATGATGTTTTGCTTACTGCAGCCTTGTAATGTAGTTTGAAGTCAGATACTGTGATACTTCCAACTTTGTTCTTTTTGCTTAGGATTGTCTTAGATATTTGGGCTCTTTTTTGGTTTCATATGAATATTAAAATAGTTTTCTCTAGTTCTGTGAAGAATGTCATTGGTAGTTTGATAGGAATAGCATTGAATCTATAAATTGCTTTGAGCAGATGACTCTTTTAATGATACAGATTCTTTCTATTCATGAACATAGAAAGTTTTTCCATTTGTTTTTGTCATCTCTGGTTTCTTTAGACAGTGTTTTGTAATTCTCATTGTAGAGATCTTTAACCTCCCTGTTTAGCTGTATTCCTTGGTAGTTTATTCTTTTTGTGGCAGTTGTGAATGGGATTGAATTTCGTATTTGGCTCTTGGCTTGGCTGTTGTTGGTATATAGGAATGCTACTGATTTTGTATGTTGACTTTGTATTCGAAAATTTTGCTGAAGTTGTTTATCAGCTGAACAAACTGTGGGCCAACATTATGAGGCTTTCTAGGTATAGAATCATGTTGTCTGCAAACCAGGATAGTCTGATTTCCTGTCTTCCTGTTTGAATGCCCTTTATTTCTTTCTCTTGCCTAATTCCTGTAGCCAGGCCTTCCAGTACTTTGTTGAATAGGAGTGGTGAGAGAAGCTTCCTTGTCTTGTGCTAGTTTTCAAGGGAAATGCTTCCAGCTTTTGTTCATTCAGTGTAATGTTGGCTGTGGGTTTGTGATAGAGGGCACTAAGTATTTTGAGGTATATTTCTTCAACACCTAGTTTGTTGAGAGTTTTTAACATGAAGTGATATTGAATTTTATCAAAAGCTTTTTCTGTATCTATTGAGATGATTATGTGGTTTTTGTCTTTAGTTCTGTTTATGTAATGAATAATATTTATTGATTTGCATGTATGTCAAACCAACTTTGCAACCCAGGGATAAAGCCTACTTTAGCATGGTAGATTAGCTTTTTGATGTGCTGCTAGATTCTACTTGCGGTATTTTGTTGAGGATTTTTGCATCAATGTTCATTAAGGATATTGGTCTGAAGTTTTCTTTCTTGGCTATGTCTCTGCCAGATTTTGTTATCAGGATGATGCTGGTCTCATAAAATACATTGGGGAAGAGTCCCTCCACCTCAATTAAAAAAAATAGTTTCAGTTGAAATGATAACCATCTCTTTTTTATACATCTGGTAGAATTTGACTGTGAATCTTTATGGTCCTGTGCTATTTTTGGTTGGTAGGATATTATTACTGATTTAGTTTTAGAACTCATGATTGGTCTGCTTAGGGAATCAATTTCTTTCTGGTTCAGTCTTGGAAAGGTGTATATTTCCAAGAATTTATTCATTTCTTCTAGGTTTTCTAGTTTGTGTTCATATATGTTTTCATAGTAGTGTTTGATGGTTGTTTGTATGTCTGTTGGGTTGGTGGTGACATCCCCTTTGTCGTGTCTGTCTGTCTTTCTTTCTTTTCTTTTTCTTTTTTTTTTTTTTTTTGACACAGAGTATTGCTTTGTCCCCCTGGCTGGAGTGCAATGGCATGATCTTGGCCCACTGAAACCTCTGCTGCCTGGATTCAAGTGATTCTCCGGCTTTAGTCTCCTGAGTAGCGTCAATTACAGGCACCTGCCACCACAGCCAGCTAACTATTTTGTAGTTTTAGTAGAGATGGGGTTTCATCATGTTGGCTAGGCTGGTCTTGAACTCATGACCTTAGATGATCCACCTGCCTCAGCCTCCCAAAGTGCTGGGATTACAAGCGTGAGCCATGGTCCCTGGCCCTTTTTGCCATTTCTGATTGTGTGTTTGGATCTTCTCTCTTTTCTTCTTTGTTAGTCTAGCTGGTGGCATATGTTACTGATTTTTTTTTTCAAACAAACAACTGGATTCATCAATGTTTTGAATTGTTTTTTGTGTCTCAATCTTCTTCAGTTGGGACTGGTTTGCTCCTGCTTCTCTAGTTCTTTTAGTTGTGATGTTAAAGTGTCAGTTGGAGATTTTTTTAACTTTTTGATGTGATATTTAGTGTTATACATTTCCTCTTATCATTGCAATGGCTGTGTTCCAGAGATTCTGTGTTGCAAAGATACTTTTGTATCTTTTTTCTTATTAGTTTCAAATAATTTAATTTCTTCCGTAATTTTATTATTTACCCAAAAGCCATTCAAGAACAGGTTGTTTAATTTCCGTGTAATTGCGTGATTTTGAGCAATTTTTAAAGTCTCGGTTTCTATTTTTATCATTCAGTGGTCCGAGAATGTGTTTGGTACGATTTTGGTTCTTTTACACTGGCTGAGGATTATTTTATGTCTGATTGTGTGGGTGATTTTAGAGGGAGAAGAAAGTATATTCTGTTGTTTTTGGGTAGATGGTTCTGTAGAAGTCTATTAGATCCATTCGGTCCAATGTTGAGTTCAGGTACTAAATAGTTTGTTAATTTCCTGCATCAGTGATCTGTCCTGTCAGTGGAAGGTAAAAGTTTACCACTATTATTGTGTGGGAGTCTAAGTCATTTTGTAGGTCTCTAAGGATTTCCTTTATGAATCTTGGTGCTCCTGTGTTGGGTGCATGTATATTTAGTATATTTAACTCTTCTTACTGAACTGAACACTTTACTATTACATAACACCCTTCTTTGTCTTTTTTGGTCTTTCTTGGTTTAAAGTTTGTTTGGTCTGAAATTCAGATGGCAATCTCTGTTTTTTGTTTGTTTGTTTGTTTGTTTGTTTTTGTTTTTGTTTTTGTTTTTGTTTTTCCCTGATTTCCATTTTCTTAGTAGATAGATTTTCCACCATCCTTTTATTTTGAGGTTATGAGTGTCATTGCATGTGAGATGGGTCTCTTCAAGACAGTATACCATTGGGTCTTGCTTTTTTATCTAGCTTGCCACTCTTTGCCTTTTAAATTGGGCGTTTAGCCCATTTAAATTCAAGGTTAGTATTAGTATTTGTATGTGTGGATTTGATCCTGTCATTGTGTTGTTAGCAGGTTATTTTGCTGACCTGTGTATGTGGTTGCTTTATAGCGTCACTGGTCTGTGTACTCAAATGTGCTTTTGTATTTGTTGGTAGTGGTTTCTCCTTTCCATATTTAGTGCCTTTTTCAAGATCTCTTGAAAGGTGGATCTGGTGGCAACAAACACCCCCAGCATTTGCTTACCTGAAAAGTATCTCATTTTTACTTCACTAAAGAAGCTTAGTTTGACTGGATATGAAATTCTTGACTGAAGATTTTTTTCTTTAAGGATGCTGAATACAGGCCCCTAATCTTTTGGGATTTGTAAGGTTTTTGCTGAGAGGTCTGCTGTTAGCCTGTTTGTGTTCCCTTGTAGGTGACCTGCCCTTTCTCTCTAGCTGCTTTTAATATTCTTTCTTTCATTTTGAACTTGAAAAATCTGCTAATTATGTGTCTTGGGAAGATTTTCTTGTATAGAATCTTGCCGGGCTTCTCTGTATTTCCTGAATTTGACAGTTTGCTTCTCTAACAAGGTTGGGGAAGTTTTCATGGACGATATCCTGAAATATCTTTTACAGGTTGGTTGCTTACTCCTCATTCTTTTCAAGGCCCATGATTCATAGATTTGGCCTCTTTACATAATTTAATATTTCATAAATGGTTGGTTCATTCATTTTTATTCTTTTTTCTTTATTTTTGTCTGTTTTATTTCAGAGAGCTAGTCTTCAAGTTCTGATATTTTTTTTCTTCAGCTTGGTCTAATCTGCTATTAATACTTGTGATTGCATTGTGAAATTTTTGTAGCATGTTTTTCAGTGCTATCAGAAAAATTATGTCCTTTTTCTATTAGCTATTTCATCTGTGAGCTCCTGGAAGTGCTAGCCAAAGCAACGAGGCAAGAAAAAATAAAGGCATCAAAATTGGAAAGGAAGAAGTTAAATTGACAGTTTGCTGACAATATGATCTTATATGTAGAAAACCATAAAGATGTCACCATAAAACTGTTAGAACTAATAAACAAATTCAGTAAATTTTCAGGATACAAAATTCAACACACAAAAATTAGTCACATTTGTATCCAATGTGATTAATGAGAAACCACCAAAAGAAAAGAAATTAAGATAAAACTCCACTTATGAGAACATCAAAATGAAACACTTAGGAATAAATTTAACTGAGAAGGCAAAAGATCTATGTACATAAAACTATAAAACTTTAATAAAATTGAGAAAAACAAATATCAATGAAAAGTTATTCCATGTTCATGGACTGGAAGAATTAATAATGTTAAAATGTTCATACTACCAAAAGTAATTTACAGATTCAATGCAATTCCCAGCAAAATTCTAATGGTTTTTTTTTACATACATAGAAAAAAAGTCTAAAGTTTATATAAAACCACAAAATTCCTTGAATAGCTAAAAAGAAATCTTGAACCAAAGAACGAAGCTGGAGGCATCACACTACCTGATTTCAAAATATACTACAAAACTATAGTAACCAAAACAGCTTGGTAGTGGCATAAAAACAGACATAAACCAACGGAACAGAATGGAAAGCCCAGAAATAACTTTATACATTTTTGGTTATGTGAACTCTGAAAAGGTTGCCAAGAACATATAATGGAGAAAAAATAGTATTTTCAATGAACAGGGTTGGAAAAATTAGATATTCACATACTGAAGCATGAAGATGGACCTTACTTCACATCATGTATAAAACTTAAAACTTAACTCAAAATAGATTAAATAATTAAATATAAGACCTGAACATGTAAAACTAATAGAAGAAAACATACAGAAAAAACTTCCTAACATTGGTCTGGACAATAATTTTTGGATATAATCTCAAAAGCTTGGGCAACAAAAGTAAGAAATAGACAAATGAGAATGCATCAAACCAAAAAGCTTCTGCATGGCAATGAAACAACAGAGTAAACATACAACCTACAAGACAGAAGAAAATATTTGCAAACCATAAGCCTGATAAAGAGTTAATTTCCAAAATATATGAAGAATTGAATGCAATAACAATAAAACAAACATCTTGATTTAAAAATGAGCACAGACCTGAATATACATTTCTCAAGAGAAAACATACATATGACCAATATGAAAAAATGCTCAACATTATTAATCATCTGGAAAATGCAAATCAAAACCACATGAGGGCTGGGCATGGTGGCGTACCTGTAATCCCAGCACTTTGGGAGGCCAAGGCAGGTGGATCACTTGAGATCAGGAGTTCCAGACTAGCCTTGCCACCATAGTGAAACCCTGTTTCTACCAAAAATATTTTAAAAATAGCTTGGTATGGTGGTGGGTGCCTGTAATCCCAGCTACTCAAGAGGCTGAGGCAGGAGAATGTCTTGAATCCAGGAGGCAAAGTAACAAGCATTAGCAAAGGTATGGAGTAAAAAAACCTTTGTACACTGTCAGTGGGAAAGTAAATTAGTACAGCCATTATGGAAAACAGTATGGAGGTTTCTAAAACATTGAAAATAGAACTGCCATATGATTCAGCAATTCCGCTTTTGAGCATATTCAAAGGAAAAGAAATCAGCACCTTAAAGAGATAGCAACCGTTCCATATTTATTTCAGCATTATTCACAATAGGCAAGATATGGAATCAACCTAAGTGTTCATGAATGGATGACTGGAGAAGCATGTGATACACACACACAGAGACACACACACACACATGAGGTCTATTATAAAAAATATGCATGGTTTTAGGAATTTTTGCAGCAAAATAAACTCATAGTAATTTGTTGTAACATATCTGAACAGCATCTAGTTTAAGGCACTAAGAAGCATAAGAGATTAATTTGAAAAGAGCTCTTGTCAGAGCATCATGAATGGTGCTAAAATTGAAACAATAACAAACATCAAATTTATGGTGAAGTTTGGGTGGAAGAATGCTGAAACCATTGGTACTTTTTAAAACGTTTATCACGACTTTGGCCCAATTAAATCAGAAGTTTAAAAAATAATAACTTGTTTTAAGAAATAATAAGACTATGTTGAAAATAAAGCTTCATGAGACAATCCACACAAATTTGCAAGGAAAATATGAGTCTTGTTTGTGCCCTACTTGGAGAGGACCAACAATTAGCAGCACAAATAACAGCCAACACCACAGACTTAACTGGTTCAGATTACACAATTCGGATTGAAAAAATTCAAGCTGAGCAAACTTTTCACTCCATGCTGGCCAAAACCATTGTGCCCAGATCAGCTGCAGACAAGAATAAAATTTTCAGTGGAAAATTTAAACACGTATCCTCAAGATCTTGAGACATTTCTTGGAAGAGTTGTGTAGGAGATGGAACATGGGTTTGCCAGCAGGACCCCACAGACAGAGCGCAAAGCCGTGGCTACTGAGAGATGGAGTAGCCCAGACAAAACAGAAGGGGACCGGTCAGGAGCAAAGGTCATGCAGCTATTCTGCAGATGCTCAGAGCATTTGGCACATTGGCTTTCTGAAGGGCCAAAGAATGATAAAACCTGCTTATTATGAGAATGTTTTTAGAAAGTTGGCCAATGTGTTAGCAGAAAAACACCGGGGAAATCTTAACCAGAGGGTCCTTCCTCAACATGACAATGTTTCTGCTCATTTCTCTCACTAAATGAGGGGATTTTTAAAAATTGTTTTGATGGAAAAGCAATAGCTCTCCACCTTACAGTCCTGATTTGGCTTCTTCTGACTTCTTTTTATTTCC
This sequence comes from Cacajao melanocephalus, assembly GCA_963573385.1. Lineage (NCBI taxonomy): Eukaryota > Metazoa > Chordata > Mammalia > Primates > Pitheciidae > Cacajao > Cacajao melanocephalus. Next base: position 47,016 of record CAUYLG010017435.1, read on the forward strand.
TAATCTTAAAAAAAAAATCTTTAAAGGGCACTCATTTTTCTTTAATTAATAATGTAGAAAAGATTTCATTAACATGGTTGAATTCCTAGGACCCTCAGTTCTTTCGGGGTGGACTAAATGGTAGATATCATCACTTACAAAAGTGTCTTGAATTTGATGGTGCCTATGTTAAGAAATAAAGTTTGTATTTTTATTCTTTCACTTCCATTTGTTCTCAAAGTTTTTGAAGTCCATGTGTGTGTGTGCATAAAATGTGCCATATATAATTAATGGAACTTAGCTTTATAAAAAGAGAATCCCATCATTTGTGAGAATGTGGATAAACCTGGAGGACATTATGCTGAGTAAAATAAGCCAGAAACAGAAGGACAAATATTGCATGCTATCACCTACACATAAAATCTAAAAAGGCAGAATTCACAGAAGCAGAGATTAGAATGTTGGTTGCCAGGGACTAGTGAGTGAGGAAAATGAGGTCAGGTTGGTCAAAGGACTATAAAGTTTTAGCTATGTGGAATGAATAAGTTCTGGAGCTCTAATGTACAGCATGTGCCTCTAGTTAATAATACTACAGGGTATACTTTAATTCTGCCAAGAAAGTAGATCTCAAATGGTTTCACCACAAAAAAAATGATAACTATATGTAGTTATTAATATGTTAATTAGTCTGATAGTGGTGATCATTTCACAATGTATATTAAAGATCACATTGTACACCTTAAATATATATTTTTGTCAGTTATTTGTTAATTACATCTCAATAAAGCTAGAAAAAATGAAAATAAAAGGACAAAAACCCAACCACACAATTAAAATAGGTAAAATAGACATTTCATCTAAGAAGATATATAAATGATTAATAAGCACATGTGAAGATGCCACATATCATAATTAATCAGAGTAATGCAAAGTAAAACTGCAAGTTGAATCTTTGTGTGCGTATTACAGTGATTAAAGTCAGGAAGACAAAGAAGAAAATCTAGATGACCTTTGGTTCAGTGATAACTTTTTAGACGCAACACCAATGACACAATTCCTGAAAAAGGAATTGTTAAGCTGGGCTTTGCTGAAATCAACAATTTTTACATCGCAAAAACACTGTCAGGATAATTCAAAGAAAAGCCATAGGTTAGGAGACAATATTTGCAAAAGACATATCTGATAGAAGATTGCTATCAAAATATGCAAAGAAACTCTTAAGACTCAACAATAGGAATACAAACAACCTGATTAAAAAGTAGGCCAAGCGCTTTAACAGACACCTCAATCCAGAAGAAATGCGGGTGGTGAATAATCACACCGAAAGGGTTCCACATCACAGGTGATCAGGAAAATGAGAATTGCAACAACACTGAGAGTCCACTATGAACCCATCGGAATGACCCAAATCCAGAACACAGACACCACCGCAGCTGGTGAGGAGATGGGGCAGCAGAAACTCTCATTCATCGCTGGAGGGAATGCAACGTGGTGCACCTGCTTGGGAAGACAAATGGACAGTTTCTTACAAAACTAAACACGCTCTCATCATGTGACCAGGTAATCATGCTTCTTGGTATTTACCCAAAGGAGTTGAAAATCTCTGTCCACACAAAACCCTGCACACAAAGGTTTATAGCAGCACACAGGTGTTAATTCATAATTGCCAAAACTTGGAAGCCACGGAGATGCCCTTCAGTCAGTGAATGGATAAATAAACTGTGGCACATCCAGATAGTGGACTATTATTCAGTGCTGAAACTAAATGAGCTATCAAGCTATAAAAAGACATGGAGGAATCTTGAATGCTTATTACGAAGTGACAGAAGCCGGTCTGAAAAGGCTACACACTGTATGATTCTAACATCCAACATTCTGGAAAAGGTAAAACAGGTAGACAGAAACATTCATTGTTGCCAGAATGTGGAGGGAGGAAAGGATTTCCAGGTGCAGCATGGAGGATTTGTGCACCAACTCTGACCGATAACTATAATGGTAGATGCTTGTAATTACAAATTTATCCAAACCCTCAGGGTGCACACCACCAAGAGTGAACTCTGACTTAAGCTGTGGACTCTGGGTGATGATGAGGCGTCACTGGAGGCTCTGCAGTTGTAACAACGGTACCGCTCTGGTGGCGGATGTTGATAATAGGGGGAGACTACGCACACGTTGGGACAGAGGATATATAGCAAATCTCTGTATCTTCCACTCAATTTTGCGGGGACCCTAAAACTGCACTGAAACATAAGGTCGATTTTTAAAAAAGACTAGCAATACCAAGTGTTGCTGAAGATATGAAGAAATGCATCCTCACGCATTGCTGTTGGAAACGTAAAATAGTAGAGACACTTTGGACAGTTTCTTAAAATATTAAACATGTTCTTATCAGATGACTAAGCAATTCCACTCAGAATAATGCAGCCAAGAGGACTGAAAACCTAAGTGTACACCAAGTCTTGTACATCCATGCTCATAACAGCATTATTTATAGAAGCAAAACAGTGGAAACAAGAGTCCATCAACCCACAAAGGAGTAAAATGTTGCCCACCCATAAAACGGGATGTCATTTCACAGTGGAAAGCAGTCACGTATGGATGCGTGCTACAACGCAAACTTCAAAACGTTGTTTTCAGTGGAAGAAATCAGACGGAAAAGAGTCCACATGACGTAAACAGGAACACGCACACTGCCTGTCTACAGTTTGGAAATTCCGGATAGATTTCTTATCATCATGAAAGCTCTGAATTTTCACATAACCAGGAAGAGAAGATGCCATAGCACCTCTGGCACAAACAGTTGATGTGAGCATTTTAGAAAAGGCAAATTTGTACGGAGAGAAAGAGTTCAGTGATTTTCCAGAGCTGAGACTGGAAGTGGAGGGTGTCTGCAGATGGGTGGAAGGGATGTTCTGGGCCAATGGGAAAGTTCTAGGATTGACTTGTGGTAATTATTGTACAATGCTATGAATTTACTAAAAAGCATTTGACTATACATTAAAAGGAGTGAATTTTACAAATTATACTCAGTAAACCTCTTTCAAAGGAACAGATTGGTGATGAAAATAGTGGATGTCAAAATCTTTGAGAAATTTCTAAGGACCATATAGAGGTCCATAAATACTTTTATTTGCTTATTTAAAAAAAATAAAAGAATCTAAGGAAAGTAGTGTTGTCTTTTTATTTTGTAAAAAATAAATAAGAGAAGCTAAGAAAAGTAATGTCTTAAGAAATTAGAAAAATGATACCTAAAGCAAGAGAAAGGGAGAAAATAAAGACAAGATAAAAATTAATAAAATGGACAATAAGAATACTGTTGAGAGTAATGACAAATGTGGATAATAATGCTTTTAAGATATAAATTAAATAGAAAATATCAGGCAAGACTGATCAATAAAAATGATAAGGCTCAAATACATTAGCAGCAAAAAGATAATGACTATAAATACACTTGAGATTTTTAAAATTATGGAAGACTTTATAAAAGTATTAGGCCAATACATTGAAATACTGAGACTGAGTTAGATTATTTCTTAGAAATCATTTCTTGTTATGTACTTTACTGAATTGAGGAGACATAATATTCAAGAATAATACTAAAATCCTTGGAGAATTAGTTAATAATTCAATACTCAGAAAAACAAGCAATTTGATGCAGATATTTTTACAGGCACATTCCAGCAAGCATTTAAAAACCAGAAAAATGTAATCTCATTTAAAAATGCTTCAAAAGAATAACAAAATTATAGAGGTAAATTTGTGAGTCTTTTTCAAATCTGATTCAGAAATCAGATGAAGCCATGATAAAAAGTATAAACCAAAATCCAATTTTACTACTGAACATACAAAAATACCAAACAAATATCGATACACCATTCCCCCAGAAATTAATTTGAGAAGTGGTAATTACAAACTTTGAACAAGTAAAACTTATCCCAGGAATAAAAGATGGTTAAATGTTAGAAAATGTATTAAAGCAACTTGCCATACTAATAAATTAAATAAACAAAAGAATATATCCATGACAACACTACAGAAAAAACATTTTATAATTCACAATATCTTTAAAAACTGCTTTGAATTGAAAATGGAAGAATCTTTCTTATCCTAAAAAAAGAGCATCTACTCAAAAGTCTACAATGAATGTCAAAAATAGAAGTGAATCATTAATGGATCCTTTTAAATTATGAACAGGTAAAAGGTATTTGCTAGTATTTTTTTATTTCAATATTTTGCTGAAAGTCCTAATCATTGCAACCACATAAGAAAAAATAAAGTTATTAAATTTTAATGGAAGAGGTTACAATATTCTTGTTCTCAATAATATAATTTTCCTATATAGAAAATGCAGGAAAATCTACAAACTGTTATGTCATTGAGAGAAATCAGTATATTTGCTACACATAAATTCAATATCAAAAACCAACTTTAATGTACAAGCAAAAAACAAAAAAATGTCATTTGAAAAATACACTAGTTAAAATAATATACAAAATATTATTTGTTTACTCTTTGTATTAGTCCATTCTCATGCTGCTAATAAAGACATACCCAAGACTGGGTAATTTACAAAGAAAAGAGGCTTAAATTGACTCACAGCTGGTGAGGCCTCAGGAAACTTACAATCATGGCAGGAAGGGGAAGCAAACATGTCCTTCCTCACCTGGTGGCAGGAAGGAGAAGTGCAGAGCAAAACGGGGAACAACCCTTTATGAAACCGTTAGACACTGTGAAGAACTCATTCACTATCTCAAGAGCAGCAGCATGGGGGTGACCATCTCCAAGATTCAACTAATCCCACCAGGTCTCTCCCGCAACATGTGGGGATTATGAGAACTACAATTCAAGATGAGATTTGAGCCTGGACACAGCCAAACCATAACACTTTTATTTAGAGAAAATTGTAACATTTTATTATAGACAAATTTGTTAAAGATCTAAATTGAATGGAAAGATACTTACCGATTGGAATTCTCGATGTCTTAAATTTGTTTTTTTTCTAAATTTGTTTATAAGTTTAATATAATTCCAATTTAAAATCCTTACTGGGTTTCTCAAGGAGCTTGAACACAAGCCAAAAATTTCTGAAGGAAGAGCACCCTGGACTGCTCACTGTGGTAATCATCAAACCTCATCATAAAGCATCAATGCTGTGCATTTAATAATTGTGTCCTTAAAAAGGTATAATCAATCCCTGACCTCTAGTACCTGTGAAGGTGACATTTTCTGGGTCTTTGTAGATGGAATGAGTTAAGATGAACTTATTATTGGAGTAGGGTGGGGCCTAAATCCAGTATAACTGTGATCTTATAATAAGAGGAGAGAAAGAAAACTGGAGCTTCCAGAGACAGATGTTTCTGCAACCCTTGATTCTGGAGGTGCTGAGAACTGTCCATTGAATGGAGAGAGAACGACTTTCCATTGTGTTCAGCCATGCACCTTGTGGCACTTTGTTTGGGAGGTGTGGCAGCTAAAGGGCATGGCAAAAACACACTGTAGGATGGGCACAGTGACGGACAGCAGACAGGAAGAACGATCTGAAGCCCACCCACCCTGCCGGAAGCTCTGCAGCTCGCAAAGGTGCAACTCCAGGCCAGCGGAGGGTGGAGAACGTAATGACGACTCATAGGCAAAAATGAGGAGTCTGGGGTTCCCTAACTTGCATGATGCACAAATTAAAAGGATTAAAATATGTGATTTCATATTTTATATTACAATATGATAGGAGTAGCTTTGCAACATTTATAGGAAAATGTTTTTATGGCTTCAAAACAAGACTTTAAAAAATAAAAGCACAAACCATGAAGGAAAGGACTGACACATTCAGCTGTGTCTGTCAAATACAAGGAACGAGGATGGGCGGGCGGCAGGGGCGCTGAGACTGGCTGCCCAAGGTGCCCCCGTCCCTAGCAAACGAGCTGATCATGCATGTTCGGGAGAACCCAGATTTCCACGTCTCCAGTTCTGCCGCTTCTCTGCCTTTTCAGAAATGCTGTCTGGAAGAAGCCCCCAGAGGTGATTGCTGTGGCTAATATGGAATATAAGGGGACATTCCTCCTTATCAATCAGTATATTAGTTGTTCTTCATCCCTGGGAAGACAAGTGGGAGTGTGACCCTCACCTGCCCTTTCCCATCCGTGCAGAGGCGTGTGGGTGCCTGCGAAGTTTCTCTTTGGGGATCTAGTCTGTTGCGTCATCAGCATCTCGAGTAAACGTCTGGGAAGAGGCCTATTATCGAAAGTGGTCTTTGAATTTAGATCCAGCTGCCATCACTGGATGTAAGTTCGTGTTGCACAGTGACTCATCCTTGTGGAGTTCACACCCAGTAAACACACATACACAACGCCCTCTATTTATGTCCTATATAGTCGGAAGTATAGAAACTGGTATTTAATTTAGCAAACTATTGACAGATTTTTGTATCGCCTTTCACATTCTGATTTTTATATAAACTGGAAGACAATGTGATAAAAGCATTGCATCCTAAACCCTCCGGTACGAACACTCCTTGCCAGCTGTCACCACAACCCGCTCCTCACACATGGAAACAATGGGTATCTGAGTGAAGTCCTCAAACATCGGTCAGATGGTTTTTGTGCACAAGGCCAAGCGCTAGGCAAGGATAGTAATCTTGCCCCAACACAAGGTTGTGACAACAACGTCTGAGAAGTTAAGAATACATATTTCAGTGCTCAAATTTACTTTGGAGTTAATTTAGCTTTTAAGACCACTGGCCAGAAATCGACACCAGAATCACCGAGGTGGGTGGTTTGCCCCCCACTGCTGGTACAGCTGCTAATTATTTTCTTTTCTATAATTTTGAGAGTCAGCAGGGCAGTTTGGGGATTGAAATTAGCATACGCTTGTAAAGCAACATGGAGAGAAAAAGAGCAGCAGATCTTTGCTCCTGAGTTCCAGGCTGAGCAGGAGAGTCTCTCCTTTGCCATTAAGCAGCCTGGTCCTTGAGACGCCTGGAGACAAGTGACACCCCCTGTTCCTCAAGCATTTTGCCTCTTGAAGGAAAGTCCTCCAAAATAAGCTGGTAGAGAGGCAGAGACCTTCTTGGTGTTGACAAGTTTGAATCTGTGCATTCTTTGAGCCACCCTGCATGATGGGGGAGGTCGGAGCAGGGATTTCCTAGCTGGGACCTTCCATGGTCACCTTATGCAGTGGCCCAAGGCAATGGCCTTCCTCAGCCCCAGATCCATCACTGGAAGCTGACCTGGCAGCCCACTTACTGGGCTTTAGACGACCATGTGACCAGAGATGGCCTGATTTCCATGCAGCTGGGGAGTCCCTGCATCTACAAATCTGCCCTCGTGTGTGCCGGCATGCTTTCCACTCCACCCCAGCTGAGAACCTGACCGTCTCTCCCAGGCCCTTTGCCCTCCGAGAATGTCTGTAGAAAGGCCCAGGACCGGGCCATGTCTTCTTCATCTTTACGCCATTGCTGAAGGCGTGCCCAGGGCCCGATCAGGGTGCTCGTCCTGCAAACCTCAGCTGGACTGAATGGAAACCCCCGCCCTCTGCACTGCGGTCCTCTGAGTGGTGTCTGTTTCCCTTTCTGCAACTCAGATCTGACTGTGTTCTGGCAGCAGTGAAAGGAGGAAGCTCGGCCTGCACATCCCCAGACCCGCAGCGTACCTTCCCCTGCATGTGGGACTGCAGCCCCTTGGTGTGCGGCTCACAGTGTGCGTGGCCCCCTCGATTTTCCGTCCATGGGCCAGGACTGGGCTGTGCTCTCTTGGCGCACGCAGTCCACCCTCCCACACCTGGCTGGCCTCCTCTGCAGCCTGGTCTGGCTCTGACCTCCCTGGGTGCTCCCTCTCCTTGGCTCTGCCTGCCAAGCCCCAGGGTCGCGGGAGCATTCCTGTTCACCTTCCACGCTTATGATTCCTTAAACCAGAGATGCCTTAGTGTCTGTACAATCCCAGAGTTTCTGAAAATGCCAGTTTGTTGATTAGGAAGGCTTTATGGGCCTGAAAAATCTGACTATGGGTGGACTGTAACTACTCTTGGGAAAAACTCAACTCACTTCCCGGGTTTCCCACACCATCCACCTTCATGAGCAGGGCCACGTGTGGACGCTCCGCAACCCGCAGAAACCTCCGTTCCAGTGGAGATGTGGGCTCATGGTCCGTGGTTTGCCCAATGCGGCTGTTTCCCAAGTTTTCCCCTCACCATCCAGGCTGTTGGAGAGAAACCAAGAAGCTCAATTCCAGGCAATGTCCTGCTTCAGAGGAGGAACGACGGAAAACCCCGATGGCCAACAATCATTTCTGTCCTTTTGATTGCGCACAGTGTCATGTCAGAGACCATGAGTGTTTTCGGTGGGCTTTTTGTGCCTCATCGTGGGCTGCTAGTGAACTGAAGCAAGAGCGATGCATGGCCCTGCTGGAGAGGATCTGTTAGGAACAGGCCCTCTCTGAGGCCACCACTGACCCAGCGCCTTTGACTTAGGTGAGCGAAACCCTGATTGAGCCTCTCTTTCATTCTTCCTCTCAGCCAGGATGTGATTTTTGGAACTGAGCTCCCCTGATGGAAATGGGACCCCATCGTTGGAGCGGCCACCAGGTGCTGGCTCTGAGTGAGCGACCACGGTTCTCTGTCCTTAACTGAACCCTAGAGACTGACGGAACAGGGTGTGGTGGTGACCAGACAGTGTCCTGCTGAGCTGCAGAGTGATTCTGGAGGAACTGATTCCTCAGTCCTCGTCCGAATGGAGCTGATGATGTCATGGCCGGGTCATTAACTGATGTCATCCTCTGTGTGTTTTCCACCAGCATTTTTCCTTCCCCATCCACATTCAAGGTCACCACCATACCACTTGTGCCTTGCCATGAGTGACGCCAACTATACTGATTTTGAAACAGAAATGATATGGAGACACCCTGAGAAGATTCTCAGGTTTCCTCTTTAATAAATTTGCATTTTTGCCTGGTGCAGTGACTTACACCTGTAATCCTAGCACTTTGGGAGGCCAAGGTGGGCAGATCACGAGGTCAAGAGATTGAGACCATCCTGGCCAACATGGTGAAAACCCGTCTGTACTAAAAATACAAAAATTAGCTGAGCATGGTGGTGGATGCCTGTAATCCCAGCTGCTTGGGAGGCTGAGGCAGGAGAATCTTTTGAACCTGGGAGGCGGAAGTTGCTGTGAGCCCAGTGAGCCGAGATCTCACCACTCCACTGCAGCCTGGCAAAAGAGTGTGACTCCATCTCATAAAAAAAAAAAAAAAAAAGAAGAAGAAATTTGTATTTTCAGGAGAGATTGTGCTGGGGAAAGGGATGGGGAACTTGCCTTTGAGGGCAACATCATACCGAGAAAGGCACCAGCTCTGTCTCCAGTGAGGGTTCCTTAGAGAGGATCCAGAGTTGAGTGGGGCACCCCTGGGTGCAGGAACCTACAGTGTTGGGCTCCCCCAACCACTTACAAAGCTCCTACCCTAGCTGGTTGGGATGTAGCAGGGAGCTTCAAGGCTGTCTGCCCGAGACATGCTTTGCAGGCTTGTGAGTGAGGCCGTCACAGGACACCACAAGATGAAAAGGATGGGAAGCCTCCCTGCCACATGCTGTGTTGCAAATAGGCTGAGGCAGGAGATAAAGAAATATGAAGGGTGACAGGAGACAGCGTGGCTGAACTCTCTCACAGGGGACGTCAGGGCATTGCTATCTCTTCTTGGCATTAAGGAAAATAATATATCAAAAGATAGACACTATCCATTAAGATCTTCTCAGATTCGACCCCTATCCAACTAACTACTACATATCCTCACAGCCAAAGTATCCGTCCCTGTTGACAAAGACCAGAGAGACTCGGCTGCAATGCTTCCTCCCACTTACCTGCTCGCCGCGGCCAAGGGTGGTATGATCTTCACCCTCTGAACTCAGTTTCTTATCAGCAGAAGAGGAGATTATAACCCTAAATGCACAGTTATTCTGAAAATGCAACAAAATTACATGTTCGTCCTGGGGTAGCTGTGCATTTCTCTCCCCCTCCTCCTGCCCAGACTCTTTTGTAGCCTCTGAGTTGATCTAGCTGCTGTTAACCCCACTCTTCCTTCAGCATGTTTTATACCAGCTGCCCAGGGATCGTGTCAAAAGCACATCTGTAAGGATGCAATTTCCTTCCATACAAACCCTGACGATCCCCTACTTCCCACCAAGTCAGGACAACAAAGTCTTCACCCTTACGTTGAAGACTTCGTGACTGAGGACCTAGATTCTTCTCTCCTTGCTCCAGCTTTCAGAAAATCTCAGCTCCTTGGAGTTGCCTAAGCATCGCTTGCACCTGGCTCTTGTCTTGAGGTTCCCCCGTCGGGGACGGGATCCTCCGGGTCCTTCACGGACTCTGATTTGCTGATGCACCACCTGTCCATCCAGGCTGAGCTTGGTAGCCGCTCTGCAGGGAGGCAGAATGTCTTGCTCATTCGAGGCTGCCTCTCTTTGTATTTGACTTTGGCAGCTTCCAAGCTGTGTGCTGTGCTATTCCATGACACATTTTCTTTTCCATCCAGCCTAGATTACAGGTACTCCAGGTTAATGTTTTCAGTATATTCACCTTTACAGTCCCACAGTGTCTAGCCCACAACAGACCCTCAATAAATATCTGCTAACTTCGCGTCAAATCTGGCTGGCTCAACGAGGGCAGACATCCCTCTTCTGTGGCAATGACAACTAAATTACCACTTAATTCAATGTATTAGTCATTGATGCAGGTCACTGATTAATCAATGGAAGTATGGGGCTTGCTATGAATCACTGGGATAAGAGAAATGAGTAAAGTCCATACATTCTTGGCCCCATTTATGCTCAGACAAGCCTTATTTAAGACACAGGCTAAGAAAATGAACATATTCCTTTCAGAGTCTTTGAAAGGAGGACATTGAAGAAATTGGCTAAAAAACCCAACTCGCTTACTGAAGATCTGCACTAAATTATATTCCTCTCATGATTCCCCATCCCCAGTCCATAATTGTATATTCAAAGCAAATGCATTATTTAAACAATAATATACTCTCTATTAGTCTCTTGCTTTGGGTAAATGGTTGGCTAAAGCAATTCCAGGCCCCAGGGAGGGATGTGCAGAAGAGGAACCAAGATGCACCATGGATAATACGTGCCTCTACTTTATTGCAGTAATTAAAGATTTTTTATATAGTGTACTGAGGGACTGTAAGAATGCTAAGGATGCTGTAATGACCAGCAATTTTCTTTTATGCTAATGTCAGAAGGAGAACACGATGGGGCAACGTTGAACGGCATGGCATCCCAGCGTGCCTTGCAGTTTTGTTTAACGCTCCTTCAAGGCACTTGCAAACAGTGCTATGATCATCAAAAAGCCAGGATATTAAAAACAGATAGGAATTAGCTTCAAGGTAGGTGCAAAATATTAGAAATATGTGAGTGGCATGAAATCCACTCCTGCGGATATGTGGAAAATGATGACAACGTGCTTGGCCAATTATCTGAAAATGTCATCTGGTGTGCACAATTAAAGCAGGATTCAGTGACAGAGATGCAGGATGTTTTTAAATAAGAGAATTAATTTGCTCAGGCTATGGAGGGGGCCTTGGTGAGTTGCATTTCTAGTGTTTCCTGCAAAGCAATTGCCTAGCCATTGGGCTCCTGTCTCCTGTTCTCCCTCCCAGCGTACCCCATCGTGAGCCTGGCATCCGCTCTCCAGAGCCTGGCCTGTGCCTCCTTCCTCACCTCCTCACCTGTACTTTCTGCTCAGCCCCATGCATCCTTCACCCCCACAGGAGTTCCCTTTGTGAACACACCTGTTTGTCTCCTTTGTCTTCACGTTTGAACCCAGCCATGGTCCTTGATTGTCACCCAGTCTGTACTGCAGGCACTGGGCTTCATCCTAGCCCTTCACAGGCTGGCCACATACAGTCCATCACACACTCACCCAGGACCACGCATCAGCGGGTGAGCCACCGCTCCAGCATGGAGGTCAGAATGTCTGCTGAAAACCCAGTGAAAACAAATCAAAAGCATTGGAGAGGCCAGTTCTCTGTATCCACTAATGAATGTTTTCTGCTTGTCTGCTTGTGGGCCATTTCATGTGACTCCACTCCGCTTCTCTCTGGGGACCACCAAACCCTGTCTCTCTCTCCTCCTCCCTCTGTCCCAGCGTCTCTGCTCCCTCCAAGAGAAGGCACCTCTGCTCAATTTCCAACCAGACACTTCTTGTCTGACCTTCTTTCTGCAGATCCTGCTCCCATTTTCAGGGGAAGATTTTTACCTCGAGCAAAAGTGATGGGCTTCTCCTTTGTGCTTGATTTTCAGCAAGTTACGCAATGATTAAAAACAAAATGCCATCTGCAAATTGAATCTCATTTCGTAATGGCGATAACAATGGCTGCCATCCATCAGGGACTTCCATATTCTAAACTTTTTGCTAAGAATTTTATATATATCATCAAAGATTTAATATAAGATATTCAATTGTCCTCACTTGCACCTTGGAGAAGGCTGCTTATCCAAGACTGCATGGAAGTGAGGCTGGGCGGTGGGGCCGGCACCTGCGTCCAGCCGTCACGTGTATGCACAGAGGCCCCTGCCACATTATCCATCTTCCTTGTGGCTTCTCAGAGCTATGCCAAGGGATGAGTACCACCAGCAGGGCCGGAGATCCTCATCTGTTCAGGGGAATTCTGGTTTGACTTATGGAGTTATTATTATAATTGCTCTCAGCTGGCTAGGCATGGTGGCTGACCTGTAATCCCAGCACTTTGGGAAGCTGAGGTAGGAGGACTGCTTTAGGCCAGGAGCTCAAAATATTTTTGTGGGAGATGGGGTCTTGCTTGTTGGGTAGCACAGCAAGACCCCATCTCCCACAAAAATATTTTTAAAAAATTGTTTTCTTTCACTTTCCAAGTATTATGGCTTATATAATAAATTCCATTCTTAGTATGCCCATCCAGGGCTTGCCTCTTGGTGCTAACCAAGGGTGTCCGTGGCAGAGCCCATGAGAGAGCCCAGGTCTCCCACCAGGCAAGCATCTTTCCAGGGCTGTATTCCTCGATTTTCAGATAGAAAAGTTGAGATTTAATGGAGATTAAATTCCACCAAGTGTACTTTACTTAGTGAGGTTCAAGCACCAATATTGTTTTCTGACTAGCATTGAGGCAGACATACACTAGGGTGGCCCACAGTGAGTCACACTCTCATGTAATCCCTGCTCTTGTGTGTGGATGGGGCCTGGGACTTGCTTCTAACCAACCAGGTGTGGCAAAGATAATGGGCTGCCACTCTCACAATTAGGCGATCATGTCATTATGTGAGGCCACTTTTAGCAGACTCAAGTGAGAGGCTCCCTTTCTGGCTCTGAAGAAGAAGCTGCCATGCTGTAAAAATGTCATGTAGTAGTCACTTAGGGTGGCCTTTTGGAGCTGAGGGTGGTCCCCAGCTGACAGCTAGCAAGAAAGCAGAGACCTTGGTCCTACAACTGCAGAAAGACACATCTGCCGGTGACGTAACAGCTGGGAAGCAGATCCTTCCCCAATTGAACCTCTGATGAGACTGCAGCCCTGGTGGACATATGGATTGTAGCCTGGTAAGATCCTGACTTAGGGAATGAAGCTGAGCTATGTTCAGCCTTGTGACCCACAGAAATCCTGAAATAATAAGTGGATGTTATTTTAAGCCACTAAGTTTGTGGTAAGTTGTTATGCAGCCTAGAAAACCATAGGGATGCCATCACTGAAGAGCCTGAGTGAGAGTTTAGGGAGCATACACTAGCACCCACCTGAGAAGGTTTGAATCTTGATACACTCTGTGCTTCAAGAACCTTGCCTGTCAGGTGCAGGTAATAATAATGCCTGCCTTTATTATGCTGGGAGACATAAATGCATTGAAAAGGCACACATGTGTAGTAAGCACTGAATAAATGTTAGCTTCTGATACCTACATGGACAAGAGATACATCATAATACACATTTTAGATTGTTGATATGGAAAAATGTACATGTTTGAACTCCCATGAATTACTTGATTTGACCTTGTTCTTCTAGTTGAGATTTAATGCTAAGCCTTGTGCAAACATCATTAAAAACATACTTCTCTGCTTTCTAGTTAACAATTTAAAAGAGATAACATTGAAGCAAACACACACACGAAAAGATAAAACAAATGTGTAAAATTTGTGCAAACATCAAACATAATTAAGGCTGATGTTTTTAGTGTGTGTGCTGAGTAGTACAGTGGGTTTAATGTTTTAATATTTGCTCAGGGATGACTTGATGGTTCTGACTGCTAACGGCTGATGGGGGAAGATGATTCCAATATAAGAGAGAGGCACTTTGAGATGGCAATGGACTCATGGGTGCTCCTCGGAGATGGAAGTTGGTTCCTCAGCTCAAAGGGACACCAGGTAGCTGGGAAATGGATTATCCCTAGGGAATGACAATGAGCAGGCTGCCACTTAAACTAGCAGCAGGGAGTAAACGTTAATGCTGCTCATGAAAGTACAGAACATAGAGCCCAGCAGCAGATCCCAGAGTGTCCAGTAGTTATAGCTTCGAATATTGGAACCTGGAGACAGCCAAGTGACATGGGTGCATCTGGACCTTATTCTGTGATGTCCATTTCTGTGAAATAAACACCAGTAGAAATGAACTACTGAAATAAGATGCCAATACTGCTCTGAGAGACTGAGTGATTCACTGCGTTTCTCTTCTTTCTCCTTTTCTCTCTATCTTCCTTCGTTTCTCTTTATTATTTTTTGTTTGTTTTCTCTAGCCTCCCTAAAAACTAAATATCATGTGGATCAGATAGAAACATCCAATATGGCTTTGTGCATACGTGTCCTTCCAGGCAGCCTAGGGACCCTTCTGGTTCCTTCTGTCCCTTCAGGGGCAGACCCATCACATCCCAGGGAAGAAGTGGGACTTGAACACAGAACAGGGGCTCCTGAATTGGTCTAAAACTCTGATCATTTTGTCCACCCTTACACAGAAGAACACCCCCTAGAAGTTCCACAGGGCCCACCGTCCCGGAGAGACTTAAGGTCAGAGTCATCTTTTCCTTCATGTTCTTGTGCATTTGTGGTTCTGTCTACCTCCCCTGCTGCTGCTTCTCAGCTCCTTTCCAAGTTGTTTTCTTTCTCTGTGCTTCCCTTAAATAGCAGCAACATTAAAACCCTTTCTGGGGCCTCTTTCCTATCCATACTCGTATTCACCTGGCGGCTGCTGGCAGCTTCCCTCACTGAGATCCTCACATCTTTCCCGACCCACTGCTCACAAAGTCTGACTCGTGCTCAGCCTTCTCTGCTGAGCTCTGAAGCCATCTGGGCAAAGCCTGCTGTCTGTCTCTATTTGGTGTTCTGTGGACACCTCCCCTACTCACATCTGAGACTGTCCTCATCTCCTCCCCACCAAGTCCCCAAACCTGACCTTGTGGAGTCACACTTGGGAAATGGAGAAGTATCTGTTACCCAGGACAAAGCCCCAGGACAGAGCCCCAGGACAGAGCCTCAGGACAGAGCCCCAGGAGTCAGGCCCAGCTCTGCTCCCACTCTGCCTGTTTCTGAGTCCTAAATGCCTCTGATTCAGCCTCATCTCCTCAGGCCTCACCCTCACACACAACAAACCTAGCATCCCACCCAGATGGCTATGAGACTCTGCATGGAAGTCAGGACAGCTGTTTGAATGCCTGATCCAATGGGGCCTTTCCCATCGTCACAGCCCTCTTTGTCCCTAGGGCAAGGTGTAGAATCCCTCACGTGATCTAAGAGCTTCTGCCCCACTGGGGCCCTGGTGACCTTCCCCTGACTTCCAGCCACCCTGGCTCCTTTAGACAATCCCAGCTTCCCTGTGCCCCTTTGCGTGTGGCCCTCACCCACCCCTGCCCATGTGCGGCCTACCTGGCTCCTTTCTGCTACTTCTTCTGGCCCCATCTGAAACCGCTTTTTCCAGGAAGTCTTCTCTGAACCCGCCTCTTAACTCTTGCCCTCCCTGGGCTGAGCTACTTGCCTCTTCACTTTTACTATCCTAGCCAACCGGTGTTGATGAAACTGCTATTTCTTATTCACCCCCGGGGTGTCCACTTCCTTGCCCTGGTGCCATAACCTTCATTAAGTCAGGGGCTCTCTGTGTGGTTTACGTTTGCAGTCTCAGAGTTGAGCACATTGCTGCTATAAAAATTAACCCATTTAATACATTATTCAATACTTTTGGGTTAATTTCCTTTTTAGATTTTTTTATTTGTAATTGACAAATAAGAGTTGAATATATTTATGGGATACACTGTGATGTTTTAATATATGTATACATTGTAGGATGGTGATAGCAAGATAGCAAGATAGTTAAGACATTCATCACCTCTCACGCTTATCTTTTTTTTTTTTTTGTAGTGAGAACATTTTAAATCTACTCTGTTAGCAATTTTGAAATACATATTATTAACTGTGGTAATCAGGCTATGCAACAGATCACTAAAACTTATCCCGTCTGTCTAACTGAAATTTCGTACCCTCTGAGCAACAACTTACCTGCTCCCACAAGGTTTGGTAGCCACCATTCTACTCTCCACTTATGTAAGTTTGACATTTATAAAGTTTCCATATTGAATGAGATCATGCAGCATTTATCTTTTTGTGTTTGCCTTATTTCACTTAGCAGGATATCCTCCCAGCTCATCCGTGTTGTTGCAAATGTCAGGATTTCTTTCTTTTTCAAGGTTGAATAGTACTGCACTGTGTATATTTATCACAGGCTCTTTATTCATTCATCCTTGATGTACACTTCGGTTCATGCCTATCTTGGCTATTATCAATGGTGCTGCAATGAGCATGGGGTGCAGACATCTCTTTCATATACAGATTTCAATTATTTTGGATATATACCCAAGAGCAGGATTGCTGGATCATGTGATAGTTCTATTTTACATTTTTTGAGGAACCTCCATACTGTTTTTCATAATAGTTGAACTAGTTTACATGCCCATGAACAGTATTCAAGGGTTTCCTTTGATACACATTCTCACCAATATTCGTTATTCTTGTCTCTTTGATAACAGTCGTTCTAACAGGTATGAGGCGATACATAGTGACTTTAGTTTGTATTGCTCTGATGTTAAGTGTTTTGGCACTTTTTTTCCATAAAACTGTTGGCTGTTTGTATATCTTCTTGTGAGAAATGTTTAATCTTTGATTTTTTGATCAGGTTATTTATTTTCCTGCTTTTGAATAGTTTGAGTTCTTCATATAGTTTGGATATTAAACCCTTATCATATGTATGGTTTGAAAATATTTTCTCCCAGTCCATGGGTTGTTTCTTCACTCTGTTGATTCTTTCCTTGACAATGGAGAAGCTGTTGAATTTGGTACAATCTTGTTTGTCTGTTTTTGCTTTTGTTAACTGCACTTTTGGAGTCCTATCCAAAACATCATTGCCCAGCTCAGTGTCTTGGAGCTTTTCTCCTATGTTTTTTTCCTAGTAGTTTTATAGTTTTAGATCTTATGTGTAAATTTCTAATCCACGTTGAGCTGACTTTTATATGTGGTATGACAGATGGATCCAATATTACCCTTCTACATGTGGATATGCAGTTTTCCCAGCACCATTTATTGAAGAGATTATCTGTTTCCATTGTGTGCTCTTGGTAATTTTATTGAAAATAAATTGACTCCAAATTTTTGAATTTGTTCCTCGGTTCTCTATTCTGTTTCATTGGTTGCTACGGTTTTATACCAGCACCATGCTATTTTGATTACTAAATCCTTGTGGTATTTTTTGATATCAATTTCTGTGAAAAATGTCATTGGATTTGGATAAAAATTGCATTAAATCTGTATATCTCTTTGAGTAGTATGGACACTTTAACAATATTAATTCTTCTACTTCATGAACTCAGAACACCTTTCCATTTATTTGTGTTTTCTTCTATTTCTTTCATCAATGTTTTATAATTTTCTGTATACAGATCTTTAATTTCCTTGGTTAAATTTATTCCTAAGTATTTTTTAATGATACTATTAATTGAATTATTTCTTAATTGCTTTTTTGGGTAGTTTGCTGTTAGTGTGTAGACATGTTACCGATTTTTTTGTATGTAATTCTGTATCCTGCAACTTTACTGAATTTATTTATCAGTTCTAACAAGTTTTTTGCTCGCGTCTGTAAGGTTCTCTGTATGTAAGATCATGCCATCAGCAAACAGAGACAATTTTACTTCTTCCTTTCATATTTGGATGCCTTTTCTTTCTTTTTCTTTCCTAATTGCTCCAGCTAGCACTTCCAGCACTAAATTTAATAGAAGTAGGAGAGTGGGCATTCTTGTTTGGTTCCTGACCTTGAAAGAAAAGCTTTCAACTTTTCACCACTGAGTATGATGTTAGCTGAGGTCTTGCCATATATGGGCTCTACTACATTGAGGTACATTTCTTTCATTCCCAATTTTTTGAGAGTTTTTAATCACACAAGATGTTGAATTTTGTCAAATGCTTTTTCTGCATCTATTGAAATAATCATATGGTTTTGTCCCCCATCATGTTAATATGGTGTATCACATTTATTGACTTGCATATGTGGAAACATCCTTGCATCTAGAGGAATGAATCATGTTTGATTGTGATAAATTATCTTTTTAATGTGCTGTGGAATTCAATTTGCTAGTATTTTATTCAGGATTTTTGGATCTACATTAATCAGGGACATTGGCCTGTGATTTTCTTTTCTTGTAACGTTCTTTTCAGGCTTTGGTGTCAGGGTAATATGGGCCTACGAAAATGAGTTTAGAAGTCTCCACTTCAATGTTTTGGAAGTGTTTGAGGAGAACTGATATTAGTTCTTCATGTGTTTGGTGAAATTCACCAGGGAAGCATTATATTCTGAGTATTTCTTTGATAAGAGACTTTTTATTACTGATTCAATCTCCTTACTTAATATTGGTCTACTCATATTGTTTCTTTCTTCATGATCTAGCTGTCTTAGTTTGTAGGTTTTATGAACATATTCATTTCTTCTAGATTATCCAATTTTTTGGCCCATAATTCTTTAGAGTGGTTTCTTATGACCCTTTTTAGTTCTGTGGTATCATTTGCAATGTTTCCTCTTTTATTTCTGATTATATTTATTTGAGTTTCCCTTGTTTTTCTTTTTCTTAGTTGGTCTAGCTAAGGGTTTGTCAATTTTGTTTATCTTCTCAAAAAATCAACTTTTAGTTTTATTGATTTTCTATTCTCAGTTTCATTTGTTTCTGCTCTGATCTTTATTATTTCCTTCCTTCTGCTAAATTTGGGCTTTGTTTTTCTTTCTCTAGTTCCTTAAAGTGTAATGTTAAGCTGTTTATTTAACGTCTTTCTCTCTTTTCTAATATAGATGCTTATTGCTATAAACCTTCCCCTTAGAACTACTTTTGTTGCATTCCATGAGTTTTGGTATGTTGTGTTTTTATTCAAAATGTTTTTTATTTTCCTTTTGATTTCTTCTTTGACCCATTGGTTGTTCAGGAACATGCCACTTAACTTTTAAATATTTGTGAATTTTCTGAGATTCTTCCTGTTATTGATGTTTAGTTATATATTATTGTGGTCAGAAAAGAAACTTGATAGGATTTCAATCTTCTTAAATTTGTTAACACTTTTTTGTGTTATCTAAGTATGATCTATCATGGAGAATGTTTTATTTGCACTCTTCTTCTTCTGGAATGCCTACGACACAAACATTGGTTCTCTTGATGCTGTCCCATGGCTCCCATAGGCTTTCTTCGTGCTTTTTATTCCCCTTTTCCTCTTCTGGCTGGATAATTTGAAATGTCTTGTCTTTGAGCTCACTGATTCTTCTGTCTGATTGAGTATGTGCAAAATTCTACTGAATTTTTCTCTTCAGCCATTGTATGCTTCATCTCTAGGATTTCTGTTTGCTTTTGGGTTGGTTATATTTCTTTGTCAAACCTCATTTTGTTCATTTATTAATTTTCAAATTTTATTTAGTTTTCTATCTGTATTTTCTTAGAGGTCAATTAACTTCTTTAAGAGGTATACTTTTACTTCTTTGTCAGTAAGTTCACAAATCTCCTTTCATTTAGTGTTTGTTTTTGCATGCTTATTAGTTTCCTTTGGCAGTGTCAAAAACTCCCTGATTCTTCATAACTGTGGTGTGCTTGCGTTAGTGTCTGTGGATTTGAGGAAGAAGCCATCTCTCTGGCCTTTATAGTTATTTTTTTTTTTTTTTCTGGTGGAAGCAGACCTTTACTCTTAGTCTAGCCTGGGGTTCTGGATGGGCCGGCTGGCACCAACCATGGGCAGACAGAGCTTGCCATCACACTCTCTAGTTGGACTGAGCCACTGCCTGCACTTTTAGGTCACGTGGGGTTGCTGACTAGGTTCTGCTGTCCTGTGAGGTCAGTGGCTGGGTTTGCTATTAGGCAGAACTGCTGGCTGAGCACTGCTATTGCCTCTAAGCGGGCACGATCAAAGGCTGCATTCCTTGGCCAGGTGACACCAGTCTTTGGATTCTGCAGTTGGGCAGGGCTAAATACTAAGCTCTGAGATTGGATGGGGTCACTATTTGGCTACTCAGGATCAGGTGTCAGAGACTATGCTCTGCAGAAAGGCTTGGTTTCAGCTAGCCTCTTTGCCAGGCCAGAGGTTGGGGGGCCTCTGAGGCTGAGCAGGGTGACTGGCTGGGGACTCAAGCCAGGAGGAACCTTCAACCATGTTTCTGGAAGCAACTAGCTCAGCCTTGTGTGTGGGCTGTGCTGTTGCCTGGCATCTCTGGTCAGGTGCTACCACTGGGAGGAACATAGAGCCAATGCGAAGGTGCATTCCCTGGTTTCTGTGCACCCACCTTCCCTGTTGTTTCTAGACAGCCCTCAGTAGTCTAGTGCTGCAGATAACTTCAGTGTTCCCTGTGAGGTGAGACAGAAGGAGGCCTCCTGAGAAGAATTCTAGAAAGCTGGGGAAGCTGAACGCCCACCTCAGATCCTTTTTTTTACCATTTCTACAAACCACAGGCCCAGGGGAATCCTCTCTGTTGAGGTGGGTACTGCTGTCAAAGTGAAACTGTTCCTCCTACTCCTCTAATGCTGCTTTTCTCATTTCTGTGGTCTAAGAGGATATCACAACTTAATTCTTGAGTTTGGAGATTTTTCACAGAAATCTTGTCTGTGTTCTTAACTGTGGAGAGTCACTAGTTAGACTTTTTGTGAGGAAAATTGAAGCTGGGGACCTTCTATTCTGCCATCTTGATGTCACTCCTTAGTTAATTTCAATGGTGAGAACTTTCATTTTTACTTTTAAACATATGAATGGCTTTTAATTTCTTCTCTATGTCTTAAAATACATATTATTAAAAGCAATTCTTCTTGATAGTTTTCTTAAGCAAATTATTGTGTTAGTTACTTTGGAAGGATGAAAATGCATATATGACTGGCACTCTGCAATATAATTTATACAAAAATGTAGAGAATATAAAGTTAAACACAAGAGAAGTTTATTAAGAAAATACTTAAACAAGGATACTATAATCAATGTAAGAGCTCTCACAAAGCAGTATGTCATCAAAAGGAAAGATAATAAGCACCACTTCCAAGATCACTTCAGCTTACAAAGCAAAGAAAGGATGTGTGATAGATTTTGATACCCAGATCAATGTTCCTTTGCAAAGAACAGTCATGCCAAGTGAGAAGAATCACGTTTTCCTTTTGTTGTTGTTTTCTGTTTGTTTTGTCTTTGTTATTTAGTCAGCTACTTGCTTTACTTCTTGATCTAGGAATTCATTTCTGTCTGTAGAGTTAGGACACTCCACTTGTCAATGCATGGTTCTCACATTCAGTTTGTCTTTATGGGGAGAGTAAGCTTCCTGGGCCAGAGGGTCTCTGTGCTTTCATATTTAACCAAATGCTCATTCCAGGGCACAAATTCTGGGGTGCAATAAAGTTCCCAAAGCTTGTGGACACATGCAAGAGAACAAATCCTAGACGAGGAGATACTTTATTGGCTATTGGATAGTTTTCTCCTTATTCTCTAAACCCTTTAAAGATTGCAGCAAAAAATATTCTGACAATTAAACCAAATGCATATGGACAGTAGACAGATTTAATGCACACTTCGCATCTATAGAATTTGAGAACAGTGTGGCTAAACATGTGTTTGCTCCAGTTCACGTTAGATTTTTATGATGGTCACCGGAGGATTAAGAGAACTGGATTCTCTGGTAGCTTCCCGATGTACATGATGTCAAGAAAAACACAAGAGCACATTAGAGAATTTTGCCGTGTCCGTAGTTCTAAACTCTGGGTTCCATTACCAGCCCCCAAAATGACCAGTGCAGGGCTATACTCCAAACAGATCAAATAAGAATTCTTCAGTGAGGACTACCGTTGGCACTTCTAGAGGTTTTCCAGCTGCGTGCCTGTGCAGCAAGGGTTCAGGAACAGATTTAATATTCATAGCCAAATGACCCGAGTGAAATTCCTATGGCTTTGAGTGAAATTTCACTCAAGTGAAATTCCTATGGTTTCACAACCCTGCCTCTTAAAACCCTGCCTTGCGTCCCTAGGTGTGCATGACTGTAAATCATATACAGAAATGGTTTAAAAGGAAAAATGACTTGAAGTGGAAACTTTTCCATTTAAAATAAAAGTAGCAATCGTAGAATAGAGATAAATTATACATTTAATATGGTGATATTTAATTAGCCTAGTGTATACATTTGTGGCTAGAGAAACCAATACAATGATGGTTTATTTCATGCTTTGAGGTTACATTTTACAGATAAAGACATTAGAAAACTGCTTTTATGAAAAAATTGTCTAAGTATATAGAATGCTTCAAATATGGTATAAATAAAATGCAGTAGTTATCTATCAAACTTTTGATATCAAATGATGTTTTGAGTCATTGAAAATTATGATTTTATTTATACATAGTCACAATAAAACAGCAATTTATAACTGTGAGATAAGCAATATTTTTCCCAAGATCAGGATATCAGTATATATCTAGCACCACCCAATGATTAAATAAAGAACACTCATCTGTGTTAACAATAGCTGATATTTTTCTGCTGGTTCCGTGGCAGACAGAAAAAGGACATTCCATGTTTCAGCGGGTCGAATCCTCTTCTCAGCTCCATACAGTAGGCGATGATCCCAACCCCTTCCATGAGGCTGGGGGAGCAGTGGCACCTTCAGGGGCTGCTTCAGAAACGTTTGTCACTCACAACACAGTCCAGCATCACCTGGACTCAGTACACTCCGGCGGCATCAGCATCACCTAGGAGCTTGTTAGATGTGAGGATCTCAGGCTTCACCCCATCCCCCACATCCTGAATCAGAATTCGAATTTTAAGAATCCCCCGAGGTCATCTGTCTACACACAATGCTTTCTTTGCACTACTTGCTCCAAACCACCTCAGGGATTATTTTCAATTTTATTGAAATAAGTATATACATAAAATGCTTTTGTAATAACACTTCTTTGCATTTTTTTGGTGCTCCAGGATTCAAGCAATACTTTTGAGTGTATCATTTCCTGTCATCATTTTCACGTAGTTCAGAGACATTTGAGAAAATTTCCACTGATTCTTGTGCTTTAGTAAATAGTAGATAGAAAAGTACAACACACACTTTTGAGTATGTTGAAGAAGCTACTCATAGCAGTGGACACTCTCTGTGAACTATCTTTTCTCCAAAAACGTGTGAGCACAGAAGTGACCAAGTCAAGCTGTAGGTGAGTGTCCAAGATGAGAATTCCGTTAGACCGTCTGTTGGATATTCACGAGGCTGACGGTCAGAGTGAGAATGCATTTCCGTCCTTGCTGCTCGGGGTCAGCCAAGCATGCACATTTTCGCTGGATATGTCAATATTGAAACAGAGCCGTGTTCTTTTTGACCGGCTAACTGTTCAGAAATATTGCATAATTTAACATTTATTACCTAGCAAAACTCTTAATTTTTGCTCATTTTTTCCGTGAACTTTGGATGCTGGGCTAGTCTCCAACTAGACATTTCTAGGTAAGCTGTTTCCGATTGTTTGCCTCCTAATCTAGTCACCCACCACAATTCAACCATGCGGTTTTCTAATGATTTTTCTGGGGTAAGCCATTACCTTGTAAATTAGGACCTTCATTTTCTTTGCAGTTTGCCGACCCCCGATGGGTAACTCTGGTTCTCAATTACTTCTGCTGCTTGGACAAGATCGCTTGGTGCTTAGAAGATACTTTGTGTTTGGTAGAAAAACCCCTACCTCTCCCCTCCCTCTTGATCTCCACATCCGGGAGACCGCCTATAGACCTCAGTCTGCCTGGTAACACTGAGCAACCAATCATGGCCCAGCCTTAGCCCGCCAAAGCTG
>CAUYLG010017437.1:0-13479 GCA_963573385.1 Cacajao melanocephalus
CTCCCACCTCAGCCTTCCAAGTAGCTGGGACTACAGGCATGCACCACCGCGCCCAGCAGCATTCTACAGTATTAACTTAATCCTCACAGCAACCCTATGAGGTTACTCTTATTTTTTTGAGACGGAGTCTTGTTCTATCACCCAGGCTGGGGTGCAATGGTGCGGTTTTGGCTCACTGTAACCTCTGCCTCCTGGGTTCATGTGATTCTCCTGCCTCAGTCTCCCAAGTGGCTGAGATTACAGGAGCGCCACCACACCCAGCTTATTTTTATATTTTTAGTAGAGACGTGGTTTCACCATGTTGGTCAGGCTGGTCCTGAACTCCCGATCTCGTGATTTGCCCGCCTCAGCCTCCCAAAGTGCTGGGATTATAGGTGTGAGCCATTGTACCCGGCCAAGGTTATTCTTATTACTCCCATTTTACAGTTTAGGAAATCAAAGTCAAATAGCTGCTAAGCAGCAGAGCTAGGATACAAAAGGCTCTAGAGACTGTCCTCTTATCCATTCCACCTTACTGCCTCTCGGGTGTATTGCTTCCATTTAGAAAAGTCATTCCTAACGTTTTCTATAGTTACCTCTCAGTTGGCTGAATGGAGAAATCAGTGAAGAGAAAAACTAAAGTGGTTTGGGGAACTAACCCTCTGAAGTAATCTTTTTTTAAAGTTGTGGACCCCTCTATCTATCTGGTAACCTATGGAGATGGTCCCAAAATAATGTTGTCTTTGTTTTTGGATAATGCGGTTTGTTTGCTTGTTTGTTTGTTTTGAGAGAGAGGTCTTGCTATATTGCCCCAGCTAGAGTACCAGTAATGAAATCATGGCTTACTGCAGCCTTAAAGTCCTGGGCTTAAGTGATCCTCCTGCCTCAGCCTTCCAAGTAGCTAGGACAACATGCACATACCACCATACCCAGTTAAACTTTTTAATTTTTTTGTAGAGATGATGTAGGGTCTCATTATGTTGCCCAGGCTGGTCGTGAATTCCTGGCTTTAAGTAATTCTCCTGCCTTGGCCTCCCAAAGTGCTAGGATTACAGGCATCAGCCACCACTCCTGGCCTAAATGTTTTTTTGTTTTGTTTTGTTTTTTGAGATAGAGTCTCACTCTGTCACCCACGCTGAAGTGCAATGGTGTGATCTTGGCTCACTGCAACCTCTGCCTGCCAGGTTCAGGTGATTCTCCTGCCTCGGCCTACTGAGCAGCTGGGATTACAGGTGCGTGCCACCATGCCCAGCTAAGTTTTATATTTTAAAGAGAGATAAGGTTTCACCATGTTGGCTAGGCTGGTCTCGAATCCCTCACCTCAGGTGATCCACCCGCCTTGGCTTCCCAAAGTACTGAGATTACAGGCATGAGCCACTGCACCTGGCCTAGATGTTTTTAAATGCATAAAACACAGGTGCTCTAATTCTGATCACAGAATTCTTCCGTGTGGTGACAAGGACACAACCTCCATCTCTGACCCAGAATGTCTGTCCCAGTGATGGAGGGGAGAGAGCAGGGAGCGCTGGGGGAGGAGCTCTAAAGGGTGGTTGAACTGAAAAGAAAACTTACCAACTAGAAAAGGAGATAAAATTATAGCTGCCAGTACCTCAGCTGGTGGAAAAGGAATTTGTACTATCTTGAAAGACTGTCCATAATTTTCCCAACATATCTAAAGATTTCAATACTTTCATCAAACATTGGGAAATAATCTTTAAAGTCTAAAGAAACGGTGCTGGCCAAATTCAACTGGGAGAAGAAAAGAAATGTTATTAATACCACCTTCCAGTGGCAGATCTACCTAGGTCTTTCTGTCCCTCCCTCTCCCTGTCCACAATCCCAGGCCTCTCTCTTTCCTTAAGATTTTTACCCTAACTCATATGATTGTTTGGATAAATCCAAACTTCATAAACTATTTGTATGTAGGTCTGCTAGAACTCTCTCTGCCTCGCTGGGTCACAAACTACATGAACCCTGGGGGATAAGGCCAGAGGTAGAAGCATGAGAACCTGCTCAAGTCCACCTTTCAGGTTCCACTGACCTATGAGGGGGTCAGTGACATGGGTCCAGTCGATGCAGCACTGCAGTTCCAGTTGGTAGTGGGACTGGATATAGAGAAGGAGATGCTGATAGAAGCCAATACCGGCAACCAGGTGCGTCCTGTAGGCACATTCCAAAGTGCTCCGGCTGTGGATGTGCTACAAAATGGGAAAGGGAAGGGGCTGGTTAAGCAATAAACTTAAGAGTTCCACTCTCCCTCCCCTATCCTGTTATCTCACTTGGCTCCAGAACTTTGCCTACATCTCCTCTCACTTACAAGTTACTCCCATATTCTTAGCTCTAACTTTCTGGTCTTCCCATCTGGGACGAGACTCCCCTCCTTCTCCAATCCTAATTACATCTGACTCTCTCCCTCCTTTCTGCCATCTTTTCTTGGCTCCCTTACCTTCAACCATGTTCTGGGCCCACTTTCCTAGCTGTCTCTTCCTTCCTTGGCTTTCTCTCTTTAGATAAGGACCTCCCCTTACCTTTTTGTTAGTCTTGATAAGCTGGATAACTTCATAGTATACCTTTCTCCACAGCAGCTCCTCAGCCTTTCTCCCATAGTCCACTGGGTGCAGGAACATAAGCTTGACGCAGAGCTCACGCAGCCTGGGAGGGTGCAGGGGAGCAAAAGAGACAGCCCATTCCTTGGAGTGGGGACACAAGAACTGAGGGAAAGGGGTCATATGCAAACACCCCCACCAACAAATCTCTGTCCTTCCCAAGA
The DNA here is from genome assembly GCA_963573385.1 of Cacajao melanocephalus. Taxonomy (NCBI): domain Eukaryota; kingdom Metazoa; phylum Chordata; class Mammalia; order Primates; family Pitheciidae; genus Cacajao; species Cacajao melanocephalus. The sequence continues at coordinate 2,750 of CAUYLG010017437.1, forward strand.
GACATGCAGGGTCAGTGTGACCCAGCAAAATAGCAGCCTAGGAAGGCAGTGGGAGCCCCAAAAGATAGAAGCATGAAGCACTAACATTTTAATAATCCTCATTTTTTCCCCTCTGCACACTTTGCTCCCTTTTTCTCTGCCTTTTTATCCCCTTTTTTTCCCTTCATTATGCAGTATGGCAGCCACCCTTGACTCAATTTTTTTGGGGTCTTTTCTTTGAGACAGGATATCACTCACTCTGTGGCAGTGGCAAGATTACAGTTCACTGTAAATTTAAACCTCTGGGCTCAAATGATCCTCCCACCTCAGCCTACTGAGCAGCTGGGATTACAGGTGTGCAGCACCACAATCAGCTATCTTTTTAAATTTTTTGTGGAGACGGGGTCTTGTTACATTGCCAGGTCTGGTCTCAAACTCCTCGGCTCAAGTGATCCTCCTGCCTTGGTTTCCCAAGGTGCTGGGGTTACAGGCGTGAGCCACTGTGCCCAGCCTTGAATGCGATTCTTTTTATTTTACTCTACTTTTTGTATGTAGAGACTATGTTATTTTATGGCACTAATCTATTAGATATAAAACCTGCAGATGGAGTGAGGGATCCTAGCTCCTCTCTTAGGAAGGCCAGAGACTTCAAAGTCCATTAAGGCACCATGAGGTCAGGAGGTAAACAGAGTGTGTGTTTATGTATCTGAAAATGTTTCTCGTAGAAATAGGCACGGAAACAGTAAGGATCTATAGTTTAGAGTCTCTTACTTGTTCCTCAGGCTAATGTTTTCTGGTTTGAATACTTCTTGATAAGCAGTTTTGTTGCAAAGGATGAGGTCAAGTCGATGCACAGCCTCCACCACAGCCCTGCAGGGAAATACAGGCAAATACCCCTGAGTCATATGCATGGTCCATGCAGGATGATGCTGGGACACTGATTCTAGAGGAAAAGCTAAAGAATTAGGGTTGAGGAAAAAGAAGGCTGCAGGCTGAGCTCTATACAAAACAAGATGAACACAGTCTCCATCTTAATACAGTAACCCCTGCCCCTCCCACCCCCACCCACCAGAGACATTTGGCAATGGTGGAAACACTTTCAGTCATCACAACTAGGGGGATAGAGGGTTGCTACTGGCATTTAGTCGGTGCTGTTAAATCTCCTGTAATGCACAGGAAAGCCCACCACAATAAAGCATTACCCTACCTAAAATGTCAACAGTCTCAAAGTAGAGAAACTCTTTGGTAAGGAAGACTCTCCCAATGGAAAGAATACAGGCTGTGATGCCAGGCAGAAAATCTAGGGTTTGAACCCTGGCTGCGTCTAACTCTGTGCCTTTGGGCAAGTTACCCACCCTTTTAAAGTCTTAGTTAACACATAAATAAAAATGGAGACAATAATAGCAGCTACTTCAGAGGACTGTTGTGAGGATTAAATGAAATAATTAAAATATAGCTCTGGTATATGGTAAACATTCAATAAATAATGATGGAATGAAAAAAGAAAATAATAATAATAATAATGGTGGAATGAATAAATTATTATTCTATAAGGCCTTATTATCCCTGACAGAAAGGAAAGGCATTTCTAGCATAAAATTCTGCTATGGAATTGTGGGGTACAGGAAAGTAGAGGGAATCCCTAGGCTGCTTAGCTGTAAACAGGATTCTGGTAAGCCTGGATTCTGCTGAAGGAATTGAACATAGTGGTTAAGAGTGTAGGCATGAAACCAGACCGCCTGGATTCAAATCTTAGCTCTACTTCTTACCAGCTATGTGGTCCTGGGCAAAATACCTTACATCTCACTTCAACCAACCACAAAACAGGAATATTATTAGCTAATACATAACACACCCATAACAGTGCCTGGTATATAGTAATCACCCCAAATCTTAGTCTCCATCCTTCTTGTTCTAAGGCTGAGGGGGAGACTCCAGGCACTAAGAGGTAATTAAATCTGTCATCACAGCAAAGAAAAAGCCACAGAAACTCTACAATGGATGGCCAAGAAGTCCCAGAGGTAGGCCTCATATCTGGAAGGGTAAAACCAAGAGGACATCAGGCAGCAGCTGTAAGAACATTCAAATCAGGCACAACTGTGGACACAAAAGCAACAAAAACAGAGTGAAGATTTCCAAACAAACCAAGAGGTGCTCCCAGGCCAGGGAAAGTGGGCCACAACAGTTGGCACCCTGTGGTGGCAGTGGCTCAGGAGGCACACTACTAAAAGCTGTCCTACACAGGGTGAGGTGACCGCCAGCACCCAGCAGAGTGGGTGGGATGGTAATCGATGCCTTCTCACAGGCAATCATGTTTCTCCAAACACGTGGACAGCCTAGAGATGGATGCCAAGCCCTTCTGGCCAGCCCGGCCCTTGATGCCAGGGGCAGTACCAGTGATTTACTTTATACCAGCTCAGTCCCTAGGGCACGGCTTTTATTTTTGGTGCTCTGGAAAAACCTAATGGGAGTATATATTTTTATAGACAAGCTCCACAGCTCTCCTGATAGCCTTAATCCAAAAGAAGGTAAACACTCTAGAAGTTCTCATTGCAAATGCTTAAATGAGAGGGCTCAGTAGTTTTTTCCTCATTTTCCATCAGATCATAAGCTCCTCCACTAAACTATAATCTCTCTTAGAACAAAAACTGCAAAATCTAGTCTTGTGTTTCATTCACTATTGTACTCCCAGGCCTAGCAAAAAGAAAAAAAAATTTTTTTTTTTTTTTGAGATAGAGTCCTGCTGTCTCACCCATAGTGGAGTGCAGTGGCAAGATCTCAGCTCACCGCAACCTCTGATTCCCAGGTTCAAACAATTCTCTGGCCTCAGCCTCCCGAGGAGATGTGATTACAGGCGCCCACCACTACGCCCAGCTAATTTTTTGTACTTTTAGTAGAGATGGCGTTTCACCATGTTGGCCAGCTGGTCTCCTATTCCTGACGTCGTGATCTGTCCGCCTCGGCCTCCCAAAGTGCTGGGATTACAGGCGTGAGCCACCACGCCCAGCCAGAAGAATGTTTTTAAAAACAAATAACTGGGCTGGGCACGGTGGCTCACGCCTGCAATCCCAGCACTTTGGGAGGCTGAGGCGGGTGGATCACGAGGTCAAGAGATCGAGACCATCCTGGCCATGGTGAAACCCCATCTTGAAAAAAACAAAAAACAAATAACTAATGAATTGGCCTAATTAATCAATTGGTGCTTGTGTCCTTTCCAGGCTCCTTTCTCCTGCTGCCCTTTCTTCTGACTTAAAATATTTCAGAATTTCATATCCATAAACAGCTAGGTGTGGGAGTTTCCCAAATTTCTGAAGCTCAGGGTGACAAGTCCATAGTCTAACAACACATTTCTCTTGAGCAGAGAAATCAGACTTTCCTCCTAGTTCCTTCCACTAATCACCATTGCTATAATAAATTATAAAAAACAGTGACTGGCTGCCTCAAATTTCTACCCTGCTTAAAGCCAACACCACACTTACAGGCAAATACCCATGTGCACATAGGTAAGCCACACACGCAAATACATCAGCTTAGGTTAGTCCTGTGAATGTAGTGGTTTAAAAAGGAAGTACACAACTGGAAGGATGACCAGAGCCATCCCCAAAAGCTGGAGACAAGGAATATTGCAGACACCGCCCACGCTCTGTCTGACAGGCAGCACTGACACTGGGCAGCATGATGAGGCACACGTGCCACCCTCAGCCAACTCCTCACCCCCCTGGGGACTGCTTGGGGCAGCCCACAGTAGAAGCCCAGGGGCCACTAGATTGAATCACTTTTCTATTTTTGGAGCAGCCTATACTCCCCTCTGCCTCTGGCTTACAAAGCCAGAGAAAGCAGGATGCCTACTCAAAGAGGAAAAGACAACATGCTCTTGACTCTTTCACTGCCAAGATGGGGCCAAGGCTGTCAGGGTCTTCTTCTCATGCAAACATCCGTGCTCTATAAAGCCTGAACTACATGAAAACCCCAAACCCCACTATGTAGCAGAAGGCACAAAACTCAGTCTCCAAGCTTTATACTATTTTGATCCAGCTGTGGAGCCTATGTTCTAGTTGACCTACACAACAACTCCTCCACCCTTGATGAGAAGAGCTCATTCTGGCTTGTTCCCAACAGAGGGCTGAAGGGCTGAAGATGTGACTTGTGGAGTGTGGGTGGCATTATGGAAATCAGAAACCAGGAACGCAAGTTGCCTGGCAAGAGACTACAGTCATGAGGCTGGAAAGAAGGCAAGACTCAGGAGTCCCCAGGTGCCCCGAATTGCCTCCCAAGTCCCAAGAACGCTCTGGACATAAAGTCGTTCGTGGCCCTTCCAGGCCAAGACTTTCTCATTCAGACTCCTCAAAATTAGAGGTGTATGGGGCTTTAGAGCATATCCAATTCAAATATCTCCTTTTAAGGATAAGGAAACTGAGGCCCAAGGTCACACGGTGAGAGTGGCAAAGAAAGGACCTGAACCTTGCTCTATGGACTTTAGTCCAGGACTCTTCCCTGCACATCTCACAGGATTCCAAGCACCGTTCCCTTCCGGGTTTTTCTCCACCTGTGACCCCACCTTTACCTACCCAACCCTTCTAGCCTTCAATTCCCACCCTACTACCCCAACTCCACAAAGCTTGGGGCTCGTCCCAACCAAGCACACTGTGGAGGGGATTCCTCCACGTGCTTCCCTCCAAACCTCCCACCCACCCAATTCCTCCTTTCAGTTCCATCCCGAGTTACTACGGGACCCCGCCCCGCCTCTAAAATTGCATCCTCCTTACCCGCCCGCACCTCACCCGGGCACCGAGCCCCGCCCGCCGGGGAGGCCCCGCCCTTCGCCGTCTCCCCACTTTCCTCGGCGGCTGCTCTCACGCCCTGGCCCCTCTCACCGGTAAAGCCGCTTAGTGTGGAGGACTTTTGCTTCGGGCTCGCTGCTCTCCCCTGTGGTGGGGCCTTGGCTCATGGTGCCCGGGTCCGGGGACAGCTCCCGGTCACAGGCCCCCGCCACCCACCACTACCGCCACCACTGCCGTCTCCGGCCGTAGCCGCAGCCGCAGCCGCCGGCCCTGCTCGGCCGCCATCGCTGTGAGGCGGCTGCCCGCGACAGCTCCTCCTCCGCTTGCCAAATCTCGCGATGGCAGCCACACAGTTGCGGACCAGCGGCCTGCGCTACCAAATCTCGCGAAACTCGTTTTCCCTCCCGGGAAGTTGCCAGAACTAACTCTGGGCAGCATGGCCTGTTTCCGGCTTCTCCAAGCCCTTGCGAAAAACTTTATTGGCAAAGCTGTCAGAGAACGGACAGTGTATCCAGTGAGATGGCCAAAACTTAAGTGTATCAGGGCAGGTGAGCTCACAGCTAGGAGCGGGACTGCTTTGTCCTACAGTGGTCATTTGGTCCATCCTTTGCCCCTTTTCCCTAGCCCCGTTTGAGCCAAGCCTCTTTCAGATTACTGGTTAGAGTGACTCCAGCTCTCCCTTTCCCCCCATAATTTAAACAAACGAAAAGTGCATGTGAGAGTTTCCTTGGAAAGGGCCGAACATCACACAGTAATAAAGCCCTGGAAGAAATGACTCTTGTACAAGCGTCTCGGCCCTTCAGCTCTCCCTCCCAAAAGATTTCCAGCTTGCATATCTCTTTTTTTTTTTTTTCTTTCTTTCTTTTTTTTTTTTTTTAGAGACGGGCTCACACAACGTTTCCCAGGCTGGAGTGCAGTGGCTATTCACAGGTGCGATCCCACCACTGCTCAGCACGGGTGTTTTGACCTGCTCGGTTTCCAACCTGGGCCGATTCACCCCTCCTTAGGCAACCTGGTGGTCCTCTACTCCCGGGAGGTCACCATATTGATGCCAGACTTAGTGCAGACACCCGATCGGCATAGCGCACTACAGCCCAGAACTCCTGGACTGAAGTGATCCTTCAGCCTCAGCCTCAGCCTCTTGAGTAGCTGGGACTACAGGCAAGCGCCACCACGCCCGGCGCATATCTATCCCTTACCAGCTAGCAACATTTATTGAACTCCTGCTGTCTTCCAGCCACAGTGTAGGATTCTAGGGACACAGAAGTGAGCAAGCCAGACACTATCTCTGCCCTCACAAAGCTCAGATGACTTTAGGGATAAGGATAGGAATGACAAGCTACTCCTTCACGTTTCTATCTCCTGATCCTCACACTGGAAATCAGGGCAGGTGGGCTCACAGCTAGGAACATGACTGCTCTGTCTTGTTTTAGCTTAAACCTAAGTTTAAAAAGCAAGGGGTTTTTTAGTCCAGGCCCAGTGGTTCACGCCTGTAATCCCTGCACTTTAGGAGGCCAAGGCGGGCAGATCATGAGGTCAAGAGATCGAGACCATCCTGGCCAACATGGTGAAACCCCATCTCTACTAAAAATAATTTTTAAAAAGTTAGCTGGGCAGGGTGGCACTTGCCTGTAGTCCCAGCTACTAGGGAGGCTGAGGCAGGAGAATCCCTTGAACCCAGGACGTGAAGGTTGTAGTGAGCCGAGATCGTGCCACTGCACTCCAGCCCGGGTGACAGAGTGAGACTCTGCCTCAAAAAAATAAAAAGCAAGGTTTTTTTGCTTTTGTTTTTTGGGTTTTTTTGTTTTTGTTTTTGCCTGTGTACATGTTGTACTGAGAACATAAATTGCCCTTCTACTGCTATGCTCCTGGCTCCAGCCACCCACCTTCTTTCTGTTCCTGAAACAGCCTAAGTCTTTCCCACCCATTGGTCTTTCACTTGCTCTTCCTCTGCCTGTAACACTCGTACTACTATTTCCCATCAGATTTCAGCTCAAATATTACCTTACTAAAGAGGTCTTTCCTGTTAAAATTGTCTTAATTGATTTAGTTGCTAGGCTTCTTCATTATCTGTTACCCTAATAGAACATAAGCTTCTCAAGGGCAGAGACCTTGACCGTCATCTTGTTCTGTTCTTCTGTGTCTGCCTAGAATAGTGCCTAGCTAATAATTGGTGTTCAGTAAATATTTACTGAATGAATAAGTGTACAAATTCCGTCTACTTTCTGGGTATCCCAACCTACTCCGAGCACCCTTTGGTGCACAAATTCACTTTCCCTCTCTGCTTTCCTGAGCCGGGAGCTCTTACACATTCCAGGTGCCTAGAATGTGAACTTACCCCTTTGCCCAGCTGCATCCCAACTTTCAGAAAGGAAGACATCCTCCTCTAATGCTTTTTTTCTCGGCAGATTCAGCAGGGCGGGGCCTGCCCCTTTAATCTGGGCCCCACCTGCTCTGGTCAGACAGGTTTTGAGACACAGGTAAAGGGAGGGAGACAGAGAGAAATACTTGCAGAGCCAGCAGGTAGCTGGGCAGCTCCCTCCTGGACGGACTGACTGACGGATGGGACCCTCCACTTCACTCCACACGGAAAGTAAGAGGATGTCATGGGTCCAAACTGCAAGGTTTGGAGGGCCCTTGAGATGAGGGAGGGAAAATCAGTCCCATCTAGAATGAGTTGGAGGGCAGCAGGGAGGGGAGAAAGACAGGAAAGAAGGCATGGAAAACAGCTATGATCAGACCTAAAAGTAGCAATAACAGATGCAGGCCCTGCAGAGATGGATGAGGTGGGCTAGTGAGGAGTTTGGGAACTGACCAAGTACCAATGAAGGGACAGGGTGCCCTGCAACCGTCAGCTCTTTGGGACAGATTAGTTGGCAAATCACTAGTCTCACTTGGAACCCAGGAAGGTTCCAAGGAGGGATCTGTAGGGAGAAGGGGAGATGGGACAGTGGAGGGGAAGCTTCTTTCTTTGTCTACAGGAAGATCCTTGGTGGGAAAGAAACTTGGCAAAGTTCTAGACAACTCCTCTGCCTACTATTCATGCATTAGGGTGGCTATGACTCCAGGGGTTTTGGTGGAGGGGCATAGAAGGCGTGGGTGGGGGCTGACTGAGGTCACAGTGCCAGGGCCTGTGTCCCTTGACTCACCCTCTCCTGTTGGATGGCATTTGATGTCGAAAGGGTGCCTCCATTTCATTTCAGCTGCTCACTTCCTTCCCTCCTCCCTCTGTTTCAGTGTCTTCCTCTGTACCACGTTCTCCCTAAGGCTCTAGAAGGGGCCAAAGCCCATGAAGCCAGTTGCCCTGGAGAGTATGAGTTCTGTCAACCCATCCTAAGAACTAGAAGACCGGGGTTTCTGACAGAGCTTTCCTCTGCTCCCTGCAGGATGACATGACGTTGTGGTAGATCCCAGAACCGAGGCCCCAGGATGACAGAACAGGAGCCCCTGGCCCTGCTGGAAGTGAAGAGGTCTGAGGCCCCAGAGAAGAGCTCACCCCAGGCCTTGGTCCCCAGTGGCCAGCAGCCAGAAGGGGAAAGTGGGGTCGAATCCCCAGGAGCTGAGTCCCTCAGAGTGGGATCTTCAGCTGGGTCTCCCACAGCCATAGAGGGGGCTGAGGATGGTCTAGACAGCACAGTAAGCGAGGCTGCCACCTTGCCCTGGGGGACTGGCCCTCCGCCCAGTGCTCCGTTCCCGGATCCCCCTGGCTGGCGGGACATTGAACCAGAGCCCCCTGAATTAGAACCACTTACTAAGCTGGAGGAGCTGAGCGAAGATGATGCCAACCTGCTGCCTGAGAAAGCAGCCCGTGCCTTCGTGCCTATTGACCTACAGTGCATTGAGCGGCGACCCCCAGAAGACCTTATCGTGTGCTATGAGGCAGGCGAGGGCGAGCGCCGAACCTTTGTGCCCCCCCGGGCCACCCACCCCGACCCCACTGAGTGCAAGTGGGCTGAGGCAGTGGTGAGGCCACCTGGCCGTTCCTGTGGGGGCTGCGGAAGCTGTGGAGACCGTGAATGGCTAAGGGCCGTGGCCTCCGTGGGATCTGCACTCCTCCTCTTTCCCTGCCTACTATACGGGGCATATGCCTTCCTGCCCTTTGATGTCCCACGGCTGCCCACCATGAGTTCCCGCCTGATCTACACATTGCGATGCGGGGTCTTTGCCACGTTCCCCATTGTGCTGGGTGAGCCTGAGACAAAAGGGGGCATCGGGAAGCCTGGCATGGGGAGCAGGAGGGTTTCCCTTCACTTGGCCTGGGCCCCTCAGTGTCTCCCACCCCCTGCCACTCTGCATGCCCATTTCCTCCCAGGACCACCTCCACCCCACTGTGTAGAGCCCATGGCCATGTACCACCCACAGTGAACCTGCCCCCAGCTGACTGCTTCTTGCACCCTTCCCCTGCCTATTCTGACACTACCCTGTATTTCCCAACTCCACCCAGGGATCCTGGTATACGGGCTGAGCCTGTTATGGTTTTCTGCCCTTCGGCCCTTTGGGGAGCCACGGCGGGAGGTGGAGATCCACCGACGATATGTGGCCCAGTCGGTCCAGCTCTTTATCCTCTACTTCTTCAACCTGGCCGTGCTGTCCACCTACCTGCCCCAGGATACCCTCAAGCTGCTCCCCCTGCTCACTGGTCTCTTTGCCATCTCCCGGTAAGTTGGGGCAGGGGGTGGGGCATGGGAGAGGGGATGGTGCTAGAGAAGCCAGGCATCTGAATGTCTGGAGAGCCAGGGGCAGGAGCTTTCTGGATTCTACACTGGCCCAAATGTGTGCCCTCGAGAGATAAGTCCACTTTCTCTTTCGCACCTTAACTCAGCTGGTAGCAGATGGTCAGCTCATATATCTTCCATAGGAAGCTGATTTCAGAGACACATATAACCATGTAGAACCAGAAGGCTTTCAGGTGTCATCTAGATCAATGCACCTATTATAGCCACTCCTGTGGCAATCTGGTCAGGTAGCTTTTTTGGTCTCTAGTTGAACACCCCCTGTCACCAAATGTGCAATTTAATATATATATATATATATATATATAGAGAGAGAGAGAGAGAGAGAGAGAGAGAAAGAGAGAGAGAGACAGACAGACAGACAAGGCTAGGTGCGGTGGCTCATGCCTATAATCTCAGCACTTTGGGAGGCCGAGGCAGTGGATCACTTGAGGTTAGCAGTTCGAGACCAGCCTGGCCAACATGGTGAAACCCTGTTTCTACTAAAAATACAAAAATTAGCTGGGCATTGTGGTGCATGCCTGTAGTCCCAGCTAGTCAGGAGGCTGAGGGAGGAGAATTGCTTGAGCCCAGGAGGCAGAGGTTGCAGTGAGCCAAGATAGTGCCACTGCACTCCAGCCTGGATGACAGAGCTAGACTCCATCTCAAAAAAATAAATAAAGAGCTGGGCTCAGTGGCTTACGCCTGTAATCCTAACACTTTGGGAGGTCGAGGTGGGCAGATCATGAGGTCAGGAGTTCAAGACTAGCCTGGCCAACATGGTGAAACTCTGTCTCTACTAAAAATATAAAAATTAGCCAGGTGTGGTGGCAGGCGCCTGTCAGCTACTCGGGAGGCTGAGGCAGAAGAATCGCTTGAACCCAGGAGGTGGAGGTTGCAGTGAGCCAAGATCACACCACTGCACTCCAGCCTAGGTGACAAAGCAAGACTCCGTCTTGAGAAAAAAAAAAAATTAGCCAGGCATGGTGGTGTGCCTCTGTAATCCCAGCTACTCAGGAGGCTGAGGCAGGAGAATCGCTTGTACCTGGGAGGCAGAGGTTGCAGTGAGCCGAGATCACGCCATTGCACTCCAGCCTGGGCGACAGAGGGAGACTCCGTCTCAAAAAAAAAAAATTAATTAAAATAAAAAATAGGGACTAGTTCTCACTATGTTGCCCAGGCTGGTCTCAAACTCCTGGCCCCAAGAAGTCCTACTGCTTCAGCGTTCCAGTGTGCTAGGATTACAGGCATGTGCTAC
>CAUYLG010017438.1:0-15583 GCA_963573385.1 Cacajao melanocephalus
TATGGAAAGTCCCGGCCCTGGCCACCCTCCACTGAACGTCGCAGCAAGGCCAAGACCCAACCTGGGGAGCCACACTCCCCATCCTCCCCTTCCAGCAGGGAGCACAACTCGAATCTAACTCAGGTGAGGAGGGTCTGTGCAGGGCGAGAACGTGCTTCCAAAGGAAAGCTCCCTGGTGCACACAGACAGACACACACCAGTGCACGCACACATACACACGCACACACATGCGCGCGAACACACACCTGGCTTGTGACCTTCCACACTGCCTGCCCGGCCGCCCTCCTCGATCCTCTCTCCGCCTCAGCCCTGGCTTCCTGCTGGCCGTTGTGAGGTTTGACAGCCCAGGCAGACAGGCTGACAGCCCCTCCGTCTCCTTCCAAGACACGTTCTGTGAGGAAGGCAGGCGGGTTTCTTAAAAAGATGTCAAATAGGGGGAAATATTTGCAATGAAATGTAAAAATTGCTACTCCAAAGAGCATTTTTAATTACTGCTTTGAAGCCGGGAAGTGTCTTCGGAGGATGTGAAATCGGGAGATTCATTTCCTTCATTTCTTGGTGCCTTTATGGGTGCCCCTCATCGTGGGCTTGCTCCGGCTGGGCCCCCCAGGCTGCTCCTCCGGCCTTCTGGGGCACCCTGGCTGAAAATAATGTAAACCCTCTAACACCAAGCCGGCTCCAGCTGGGAAAAGAGAAAGATGGGGCAACTCGGCCGGGACATTGCTGCTAAGCTCCCCACTCTCTCCAGAACCCAGCGTTCTCTCCGGTATTAAGTCCACAAATATTTATTGAGCGTCTTTCACGTGCCAGACACACACATCCACCAAGTGAGACTCACCTTCAGGTCAGAACGTTTAAATCAATTAATTCTCCAGCTGTCTTAAACCGATCACCACAGAGAAGGGCTGTCTGAGTTACAGGATGTGCTAATTTCAGTGGGTCTCAGGGGCAGGTCTTCCCTTGATATTAAACATGTTTTTACACAACATATAAAATCTCTTTTTTTTCCCCCTCCCAAAACTCAGATTCCCATGTCCCTGGTCCTGAAACATGAATTTGAAGCAGGGTCTCCTGAAGGCAGCATTGCCGACATCGGTGCTGGGTAATTCGCAGAGGGGGCTGCCTGGGCCCTGTGGGACCATCAGAGGCTTAACCAGAGTGACTCCATCTTGAACAGGGGCTGGGTAAAATAAGCCAGGTCACAAAAACCCTGCTGATAAAACAGGATTCTGGCTTTTCCTTTCCAACTTGGACCTAGCAGAATGGCTCCCGCAAAGGGTGAGAGAAGAAAAAGGGCCGTTCTGCCATCAGCCAGGTGGTGACCTAAGAATACACCCTCAACGTTTGCAAGCACAGCCATGGAGTGGGCTTCAAGAAGCGCGCCTCTTGGGCACTCAGAGAGATTCGGAGATCTGCCATGAAGGGAGATGGGAACTCCAGGCTCCACAAAGCTGTCTGGGCCACAGGAATAGGGACTGTCCCATTCTGAATCCACGTGCAGCTGTCCAGAAAACATAATGAGGATGAAGATTCACCAAATAAGCTTATACTTTGGTTACCTATGTACCTGTGAACACTTTCAAAAATCTGCAGTCAATGTGGATGAGAACTAATCACTGATGGTCAAATATATCAAATAAAGTTATAAAATTGCAAAAAAAAAAAAAAAAACCAGGATGTGGTGAAGAAGCCAGCCAACACCCACCAAAATCAAGATGGTGATGAGTGCCCACTGGTCATCCTCCCGGCTCATTATACGCTAATTACAATACATTAGCTTGATAGAAGACACTCCCACCCATGCCATGACAGTTTACAAACGCCATGGTAACATCAGGAAGTTACCCTGCATGGTCATATATGGGAGAAATCCTCAGTTCAGGAAAATCCCCACCCTTTTCCTAGAAAACTCATGAATAATCCACCCCTTGTTTAGCATATAATTAAGAAATAACCATAAAATAGCCAACCAGCACCCCAGGCTGCTGCTCTGCCTATGGAGGGTCCATTCTTTGACTCCTTTCCTTTTTTTTCTTTCGGTGGAGTCTGGCTGTGTCGCCCAGGCTGGAGTGCAGTGGCGCCATCTCAGCTCACTGCAACCTCCGCCTCCTGGTTTCAAGCAATTCTCCTGCCTCAACCTCCCGAGTAGCTAGGATTACAGGTGTGCACCACCACGCCCGGCTAATTTTGTATTTTTAGTAGAGACGGTGTGTCACCATGTTGGCCAGGCTGGTCTCGAACTCCTGACCTCAGGTGATCCACCCACCTCGGCCTCCCAAAGTGCTGGGATTACAGGCATGAGCCACCACGCCCGGCCTATTCCTTTACTTTCTTAACAAACTTGCTTTCACTTTATGGACTCTCCCCGAATACTTTCTTGTTTAAGGTCCAAGAACCGTTTCTTGGGGCCTGGATCGGGACCCCTTTCCAGTAATAAGACATTTATCTTCATCGTTGGCACCCACCTACCAGATGCCAACAGCCCCTCAGGATGACAACCACAGATGTCCCTGGAGGGAAGGCACATCTTGCCACACATGCCCTGGAGGGAAGGTCACCACCAGTCCACAGCCACTAGTTTAGAGGATCTCATTTTCCTAGAGTTTGGCTGTCTCCTGGGCCCGCTTAGAGAAACTAAGGGTCTCATTGACAAGCTGCGGGAAAGGTCTTTGCAAAGCACCTGACCAGAAACGTTTCCTTCAAGGGAAAGCCCCGTGGAAGAGGACGGTTTTACCTGGAAATTTCCCGACGGCAAGTCGTGACAGTCTTCCCTCCCCCTCGTTCACGCCTCCCGCTCTCCACCGTTATTGGAAACACTATTTCAGCTTTTTCTGTCTTTGAATAAGCCTCGTCATTCCTGACACGTTCTCAGCGGCCTCTTCCACTAAACACGGTTTGAGTGAATTTTCAGAGGGAAATTATAAGGGGAGCCTTTCATCTAGAATCTCACAGGGAAGGGACGGTCCCACCACAGAGTTGCAGAAACGACAAACAACTTGCCTACTTGATTCAAAAAGTAAAGGCCCTGGAGGGCGCAGGGGCGCAGGGGCCGGCGCGGGGCGCGGGGCTTCCTCTCTGAAGCCTGCTTGCCTGGGTGTTTTTTCTTGCTGGGAGTTCCTCCTGGCCCTAAGGGCTGGCGCCCAGCTCTGGCCTGCAGGAATCCGCTCACACCCACCCAGCCCAGAGCCGGGACCCGGGCTTCTCTGAGGGTCAGTGACCCTCACAGCCTTTCCTCGTGTGAAGGAGGTTGAAGGAAAAAATGATTATTTTCCACTCAAGGCTCTTATACAAATAAGAATCATGCCAAGCTGGCAGACAATGAAAAAGTGGAGTGCCCAGTTCTTTTTCTTTCCAAGGAAAATCTGGTGAAATTCATCCTATTAAAACCACCTTTGCAGGCTGGGCGTGGTGGTTCACGCCTATAATCCCAGCACTTTGGGAGGCCAAGGCGGGGGGAATCACTTGAGGTCAGGAGTTCAAGGCCAGCCTAACCAACATGGCGAAATCCCAACTCTATTAAAAATACAAAAAGTAGGCCAGGTGAGATGGCTCACACCTGTAATCCCAGCACTTTGAGAGGCCGAGGCGGGTGGATCCCCTGAGGTTGGTAGTTCGAGACCAGCCTGACCACCCCGGAGAAACCCCATCTCTACTAAAAATACAAAAATAGCCAGGCGTGGTGGTGCATGCCTGTAATCCCAGCTACTCAGGAGGCTGAGGTAGGAGAATTGCTTGAGCCCGGGAGGTGGAGGTTGCAGTGAGCCAAGGTCGCATCACTGCACTCCAGCCTGGGCCACAGAGCGGAACTCCATCTCAAATTAAAAACAAAAAAAAAGCCACAGGCTGAGAAAAAAAATTTGCAAAACACATATCTGATAAAAGGCATGAATCCAGAATATAAAAGAATTCCAGAGTAAGAAAACAATTTTTTTTCTTTTAAAATTGGGTGAAAAATATGAACAGATGCTTCACTAAAAAAGATACACAGATGACATATGAGCACCCAAATGATAATGGACATCACTTGTCATTAGGGGAATGTAAATTAAAACCATTTGAGATATCGCTACATACCAATTTAAATAATTAAAATTAAAAGACACCCTAACAGTATGGAGAGCAGCTGAGGATGTGGAGAAACGGAAACTCTCCTTCATTCCTGGTAGGAATGCAAAACGGTACCACTGCTTCAGAAAACAATTTGGCAGTTTCACATAAAGTTACCACATGAGCCAGTGATTTCACCGCTTGGTGATTACCAAGAGTAAAGGAAATAGCTGTCCATAGAAAGACACTGTTTATGACAGCGTGATTTGCAATAGCCAAACATCCATCAGCTGGTGAGTGGCTAAATTATCACACATCCAACGGAACACAAGCCAGCCATTCAAAGGTACACACGTCTGATAAATGCAGAAACGTGGATGAGTTTTTAATGCACCATGCTAAGTGAAAGAAGCCAGATTCAAATGACTGCATAATGGCCCCACATTAGAACGCCCATCAACTTCTGAACGGATGATGAAGCTAGTGATAGAGCAACTGAGACAGTGTGGTATAAGAACACGGTATGAATGCCAGAACCAGATCTTTGCATAAATGGACACTTGATTTATAACAAAGGTGCTACTGTAGGGCACTAAGGAAAGAATGGTTTCCTCAATTCATGGTTCTGGGACAATTAAACATTTATAATTTTTTTTTTTGAGATGGAGAGATGTCAGCTCACTAGAACCTCCAACTCCTGGGTTCTAAGCAATTCTCCTGCCTCATCCCCCGAGTAGATGGAATTATAGGCACCCACCACCCAGCCAGTTTTGGTATTTTTAGTAGAGATGGGGTTTCACCATATTGGCCAGGCTGATCTCGAACTCCCAACCTCAGGTGATCCACCCGCCTCAGCCACTCAAAGTGCTGGGATTACAGGCGTGAGCCACCGTGCCTGGCCAGACATTTATACTTTTTAAAGCATACATTGTATACTACTTCACCTTACGCACAAAAGCTAGTCCCACATGGACTATAAAGCTAAACGGGAGAGGAAAAACAATAAAGATTTAAGAAAATAATGTAAGAAAACCACCTTATAACCTCGGAGCAGGCAAAGGAAAAACTGTTAACCACAAAGGAAAAATACTGAAATGTTTAACCACGTTAAAACTAAGAGCTTCCCGAGGACAGTTCAACGCATAAAAAACTCATCCATGGTATAAACCACATCCACAAAATGAAGGCAGAAACCACATGATCCTCTCAATAGATGCAAAAAAAAAAGCAGTTGACAAAATCCAACACACTTTCATGATTAAAAAGAAGAAGAAGAACTCTCAACAAACTAGGAAGAGCAGGAAACGACCTCACATAATAAAAGCCATATATGAAAATCCCACAGCGAATGGGCCACTCAGTGGTGAAGACTAAAAGTTTTAGCTCCTCTGAGATCAGGAACAAGACAAGGATGCCAGCTTGTGCCACTCCCACTCAACATAGTTCTGAGCTTCTAGCCAGAGAATTAGGCTAAAAGAAGAAATTAAAGGTATCCTATCCAAATTGAAAAGGAGGAAGTAAGTAAACTATCCCTGTTCACACCTGACATAGTATGTAGAAAACTCTAAGGATGGGTTGGGCGCTGAGGCTCACACCTGTAGTCCCAGCTACTTGGGAGGCTGAGGCAGGAGAATCGCTTGAACCTGGGAGGTGAAGGTTGCAGTAAGCAGCGATCTCACCGCTGCACCCTAGCCTGGGCAACAGAGCAAGATTCTATCTCAAAAAAAAAAAAAAAAAAAAAATCCAAGGAGTCCACATACAAACCATATAAATGAATTCAGCAAAATCTCAGGATATAAAGTCAGCACATAAAAATCAGTTTTATTTCTGTAGCAATGAACAACCTGAAAAGGAAATTAGGAAAACAATTCCATTCACAATAACATCAGAAAAAATAAAATGTTTAGGAATTAACTTAATCAAGAAGGTGAAAGGATTATACAAAGAAAACTAAAAAAAAAAAGTTGAAAGGAATATGAAAATATAAATAATCAGAAACACATCCTGTGTTAACAGATTAGAAGTTGTAATATTGTTAAGATGTCAATACTACCCTTAGTGATTTATAGATTCAGTGCAATTCCTATGAAAATCCCAATGATGTTTTTGGCAAAAAGAGGAAAATTCATCCTAAAATTCATATGGAATCTCAAGGGACCCCAAATAGTCAAAACAATCTTGAAAAAGAAGAACAAAGCTGAAGGACTCACACTTTCTAATTTCAAAACTCACTACAAAGCTACAGTCATCAAAAGAGTGTGGCACTGGTATAAAGATATATAGACCAAAGGAATGGAATAGAGAACCCAGAAATAAACCCTTGCATACATGGTCAGATAATATCTGAGTAGAGTGACAAGAGCATTCAGTGTGGAAACATCACTCTTTTCAACAAATGGTGCTGTGAAAAACAGATATCCACATGCAAAAGAATAAAGCTGGATCATTGCCTTACACCATATAGAAAAATTAACTCAAAATGGACTAAAGACCTAAATGTAAAACCTAAAACAATAAAACTCTTAGAAAAAAACACAGAGCGAATGCTTCAAAACATTGGATTTGGTGATGATTTCTTGGATAATAGCAGCAAAAACACAAGCAACAAAAGAAAAAATAGACCAATTAGACTTCATAAAAATGTAAAATTTTTATGCATCAAAAGATGCTATCAACAGAATTAAAAGGCAACCTACAGAATGGGTGAAAATGTTTGAAAATCATGTATCTAATAAGGGATTCGTATCTGGAATATATATAGAACTCCTAAGATTTAACAACAAAAAAATAACACGATTGCAGTGGCTCACCCCTGTAATCTCAGCACTTTGGGAGGCCTAGACGGGCAGATCACTTGAGGTCAGGAGTTCGAGACAAGCCTGGGCAACAAGGTGAAACCCCATCTCTACTGAAAATACAAAAATTAGCTGGGCGTGGTGGTGGGCACCTGTAAGCCCACCTACTTGGGAGGCTGAGGCAGGAGAATTGCTTGAATGGAGAAATGGAGGTTGCAGTGAGCCAAGATTGCACCACTGCACTCCAGCCTGGGTGACAGAGTGGGAATCCATCTCAAAAAAAAAAAAAACCATACACAATTTAAAAAATGGGAAGGACCTGAATAGATATTATTCCAGAGAAGACGTACAGATGGACAATAAGTGCATGAAAAGGCACTCGACAGTGCTAATCATTAGGGAAATGTGTATCCAAACTACAATTACGTGCCACCTCACACCATTAGGATACCCACTATTTAAAAACAAGCATTGATGAAGACATGAAGAAACTGAAACTCTTGCAGGACTGTGCATTGTGGCTGACACCTATAATCCCAGGACTTCGGGAGGTCAAGACAGGCAGATCACTTGAGCCCAAGAGTCTGAGACCAGCCTGGGCAACATAGCAAGACTCCATCTCTACAAAAAAAAAAAAAAAGCAAAAATTAGCCGGGCATGGTGGCATGCCCCTGTAGCCCCAGCTACTCAGGGGGCTGAGGTGGAAGGATCGCTTGAGCCCTGGAGGTGGAGGTTGCAGTGAACCCAGATGGCCCCGATGCACTCCAGCCTGGGCGACAGAGACAGAACATGACTCAAAACAAACAAACAAAAGCCATTTATATTCTGTTGGTGAGAATATATATTGGTACAGCTGCTTGGGGAAATAGTATGACATTTCCTCACACAAGCAAAACTAGAATAACTAAATGATCCAGGAATTCTTCTGGGTATATACCCAAAATAATTGAAATCAGGGTCGCTAATACACATTTTCATGTCCATGTGCCTAGCGGCATTATTCACAACAACTAAAACAGAAACAAGGCAAGCGTCCACCCGTAGGTGAATGGATAAGCAAAATGTGGTATATAAGAACCATGGAATATTATTCAGCCTTGAAAAGGAACACAATTCTGGCCGGGCGCGGTGGCTCATGCCTGTAATCCCAGCACTTTGGGAGGCTGAGGCGGGCGGATCACGAGGTCAGGAGTTCAAGACCAGCCTGGCCAAGATGGTGAAACCTGTTCTCTACTAAAAATACAAAAATTAGATGGGCATGATTGCTCACACCTGTAGTGCCAAGTACTCGGGAGGCTAAGGCAGAAGATTTGCTTGAACCCAGGAGGTGAAGGTTGCAGTGAGTCGAGATCGCTCCACTGTACTCCAATCTGGGCGACAGAGCATGACTCCATCTAAAAACAAGAGTGTATTTAGCCATTTCCGGTGGGCTTGGGGGGAGGGGGAGGGGAAACAGGTGAAGCGGAAGGGCTTGGGGGGCAGCAGGTGAAGCCGAGGTTCCCGGGGTGGGCTATGCAGTCACAGAGGACAGAACACTCAAGACAGCAGGCGTCCTCGCCCCGTCGGGGACCATAACGTCGGGGCCTGTCCTGCCTGGCCTCAGGTGCCCTGCCTGAGGCTGCCCTGCACGCCGCAGATGATTTTATAGCCACTGGATAGCATGGGGAAAATATGGAATGACTTCACATACAGGTGTCAGAGTTTCTTCAGTCACAAAGGAGGAAGCCATAGAGTAGACATGAACGCCACAGGCGGTCTCCCTCTCAAAGAGAAAAATATCCGTATAGGGAGACTCATCTCAGCAACAAAGCCATCCCTTAAGAGAAAAAACATTTTCCTTTACAACTGGGATTGAGCCCTTCCAAGACTTCTTAAGGAGAGACCAAAATGGTGCCAGCCCAAATCTCTCAAATTGTTGAAATAAGCACTGAAAAGGCCAGTGATTCTTGTGTTACCCCAAGAGCAAAACTTCGTAACGAAATTCCCACTCTTCACATGGTCCCTAGGGTGAGAAGAAAAAATCCTACTCCACACAGAGCCAGAGTTCACTGGATACTGATAAAGTGTTCAGAAGAGGCTGGCGCGGTGGCTCACACCTGTAATCCCAGAATTTTGCAAGGCCAAGGTGGGAGGATCGCTTGAGCTCAGGAGTTCAAAACCAGCCTGAGCAACATAGGGAGACGCTGTCTCTGCAAAAACACAAAAATTAGCTGGGCATGGTAGTGCATACCTGTAGTCCTTGGGAGGTTGAAGCAGGAGGATAGCTTGAGACCAGAAGAGGAGGTTACAGTGAGCTCAGGTTTAGCCCAAAAATGGCATTTGACTAAACAGCAGACAGCTCCTGTGAGCCCACAGTCAACATTTTTTGACACATTTGATCCATCTTTGGTTTCTACAGAAGGCAAAGAAGATAGGCTTAGAGAGAGAAGATGGCTTGGTATTGAAGAAGGGGTTGATCCCCCTCCCAATGTACGGATAAATACATTTGAAGCAACTGCACAGGTTAATCCTTTAAATAAACCGGGACCAAGGTTAGCTCCTGGAATGGCTGAATTAAGTGGGGACAGTTCTGCAATTCCACAAGCTAGCTGCGACTCAGAAGAGGATGCAGGGACCCTGTGTTTGCAGTCACGGAGGCAGGAGCAGCACCAGTCCTGAAGTCAGCCCTGCCTGTGTTCGCAGACAGGGAGCTGGGAAGTCCACACTCAGACGGATTGCACACGCTGCCTCGCACCCGATTTGCTTCAGATGACAGGGAATCACCGTGACTGGGGAGTGAGGGACCATTAGGAAGCAGAAGCCCTTCTGGAAGGGAAACTCGCAGGCCCTTTTTTGCTCAGGGACTCTGCTCTGTGAGCTGCCAGCACAGGGGCCCTGCGTGCCCAGACTGAGCAGTGAATCACAGCTTGCGTTTTCATGGCCACAGCTGTGTGTATTTCACTCCTCCATTGTAACAGGTCTTTTAGAACATGATCAAGATCCCAGTTCCTGCATGTTTTTCATTTGTTTGTTTGAGACAGAGCCTTACTCTGTCGCCCAGGCTGGAGTGCAGTGGTACAGTCTCGGCTCACTGCAACCTCCACCTACCGAGTTCAAGCAATTCTCCTGCCTCAGCCTCCGGAGTAGCTACAGGCACCACGCCTGGCTAATTTTTTTTTTTTTTTTTTTGTATTTTTAGTAGAGACGGGGTTTCACCGTGTCGGCCAGGCTGGTCTCAAACTCCTAACCACAGGCGATCCGCCCATCTCAGCCTCTTAAAGCACCAGTGCCAGGCGTGAGCCACGGCTCTCAGCCTCGTTCCTGTTTTAGGAACCGCTGCTTACTGTGTATCTAAATAGGACCTTTCCTCTCAGCCTGTGAAATCTGTCTGCAGGAGTCTGCAGGTGCACTGCATGTGGTGCAATCCATGGGCTCCTATTACCATCAACGTGGCAAGAGGTTTTTAAAGGAGTATCACTATCAACAAAAAGTTAGGGTTTGCTAATTAGAACCAGAACCAGTCAGAGCAAAGCAAACTCTCCTGTCCCCAGAGGGTGATAACTCAGTTCGCCTTCATGTGCATCAGACAGTACCCTAGAGCAAGCGCACACATCACTGCTGGGGTTTTTCATGCTATGTTCGAGCTTAGTGTTGGTATCTGTCAGATGTGACCTGCTGTTACTTATCCAGATAAACGTGGTGCCTGGTGGAGCGACAGGAGACGCCGCTACAGGTATTCCATCAGCCTAAAAAGCATTTGGCCGACATAGCTAAAGGTTTGGTTTGTAATCGCTGTAGTCACTGAGTGAGGCAAGTCAGGGCATCTGCTCCGAAGAATTCAGTTTCTTACTGAGGAACAAATAATATTGGATGAGTATTTCAACCGTATGACTAATGTCTGAAATTATTTTTTCTAAGAGTTTTTCTACCATCTTCCAAAAGTAGTGACGTTTGAAGTTACTATAAATCAAGCTTTAGAAGTCCAAAAGAATAAAAGACTGCCTTCCTTTTAGGAAAAAAAAAAATGTACTTTTCTGGCCACAAGGGCATGGTGCAGTTCACTTAAGTGTTGGTGTATTTTATAGTCAGATTCTTTTTCTCTTCTGCAAAAAGTACTGTTAGGTAAACCAGGTTTTCTAAATAGTCATTCTTAACTTTTCAGACTTATAAAGTTACTAGTAGAATTTCATCTAAAGACCCTAGGTATTAACATTTTTAGTGAGTGCTTTAACTTAAAACAGGCCTTTGGGCTGGGCGCGGCAGCTCACGCCTGTAATCCTAGCACTTTGGGAGGCTGAGGTGGGTGGATCACCTGAAGTCAAGAGTTCAAGACCAGCCTGGCCATCATGGTGAAACCCCATCCTATAAAAAACAAAAAACAAAACAAACAAAAAAAACAGTATTTGGAATAGCTTCTGCAGTATAGTCTTTTTTTTTTTTTTTTTTTTTTTTTTTGTGATGGAATCTTGCTCTGTCACACAGACTGGAGTGCAGCCGCATGGTCTCAGCTCACTGCAAACTTCACCTTCCAAGTTCGAGCAATCCGCGTGCCTCAGCCTCCCATGTAGCTGGGATTACAGGTGCCTGCCACCACACTGGACTAATTTTGTACTTTTAGTAGAAACGGGGTTTCACCATGTTGGCCAGGCTGGTCTCTAACTCCTGACCTCAAGTGCCTCTGCCTCCCAAAATGCTGGGATTACAGGCGGGAGCCACTGTGCCTGCCCTCTACATTATAGTCTTGCATGTAATTTTTAAAAGTTGATGAGCAGTCTAACGGTTGTTTTATGAAAGCCGAATCTTTTCCTAAGCCCATGATGATTTCGTGAACCATGAAGAAAATGAGACTAGAAGATGCCCCATCAAGTCAGACAGTAATAACTGCGATGGCTGCTGATGTTGACTTTATTGTTAAGCTGTAATTAATAATTTGGATAGCAGTGGTTACCTCTGTTGTAAACTCTCACAGCGGAACGGCTTAAGTAGAATTTATAGAATTTCAGGGCAGCTCATTCTTAATGGAAAATCTGAAACCTAAATCACAAACGTAAATGTACTGTGCAGCCACTGTATCTATAAATGACTTAGCACCTTTCGTCACTTGGGATAATATGTAACACTACTTGAGCGGGCTCTTTTGGACATTACATCATGTTCTAGTGTCTGCCTCTTAGCATCTGAACTGAATGTAGAGTTCTGTCCTAGACATTTTGCACTAAAGAACCCAATCGGTCCTTATATCTTTTGTTAATGTGCTCTGTGCCAGTGGGGACTGCTTCCTGGTTTCCTTCCTGCTGCTGCAGAATGTTATTTCACATCCCCATGGCGATTGCCAAGGCTACAGAAAAGAAAAGCTAGTTATATTTGAGACGGAGTCTCGCTCTGTGCCCAGGCTGGAGCGCAGTGGCGTGATCTTGGCTCACGGCAACATCCACCTCCCAGGTTCAAACGATTCTCCTGCCTCAGCCACCCGAATAGCTGGGATTACAGGCACATGGCGCCATACCTGGCTAATTTTTGTATTTTAGTAGAAACAGGGTTTCACCATGTTGGTCAGGCTGGTCTCGAACTCTTGACCTCGTGATCCGCCCGCCTCAGCCTCCCAAAGTCCTGGGATTACAGGTGTGAGCCACCGCACCTGGCCAGAAAAGCTGTATCTGTATGCAGCACTAGCCCTTGGACGCGAATATGTGTTTCTTCTTGCTGTGGCTTGTTACGGATGCTTTTTTGTGCTAATAAAGTATGTTTGGTGTTCTCCTTGGTTTTTTTTTTTTTAAGAGTATATTTAAATGAGAAACAACCACATTAAAAAATGCTTAACTTCTTTGGCAATCACAAAAGTGAAAATTAAAGCTATAATGAAATAACACCTTACATCCATCAGACCAGCTAAAAGTAAAAAGACTAACAATAGGCCAGGCGCGGTGGCTCACGCCTGTAATCCCAGCACTCTGGGAGGCAGAGGAGGGCGGATCACGAGGTCAGGAGTTTGAGACCATCCTGCCCAACATGGTGAAACCCCATCTCTTCTAAAAATACAAAAATTAGCCAGGTGGTGGCATGCACCTGTAATACCAGCTACTTGGGAGGCTGAAGCAGGAGAACCGCTTGAACCCGGGAGGCAGAGGTTGCAGTGAGCCGAGATCATGCCACTGCACTCCAGCCTGGTGACAGACTGAGACTCTGTCTCAAAATAATAATAATAATAATAATAACAAAGACTAACAATAATAAGCCTTGACAAAAATATAGGACAGCTCAGACGCCCATGCACTGCTGGTAGGAGCGTGAATGGCACGATCTCTTTGGAAAACTGGCAGCATCTTCTAACAATAGGGAAGAAATGCCCACTCTATAACCCGTAATTCTACTCCTATGTATATGCCCAAAAGATGTGTGCACATGTTTCCTGGGAGACAGGCACAAGAATGTTCACAGCTGCCTTATTCATAACTGTCAGTCAAGAACAGATAAGTTGTGATGTTCATAAAATGGGATTTAACAAAATTCAACAAGCAATCCTTAAAAGCAGAACAAAACCAGCACCTGGATAAGAATAATTGGATCCCTCATATCTCTCTCTGTGACAGAATATTCAGGAGACGGGAGAGACCCATGGGTGACACGGGAGGATTTTATGAAGGTGGCCACCAGCTCAGCCGTTTTGAATCCCAAGTCTGAGCCTTGAGAAAGAAAATGGGGTATTTTCATATGTTTAGGATAACGTAGCAGCTAACAGGTTATAGAAGCCAGAAACACATTGTACATTTTTGGGGTGTTATTTTGCCCTGTGACCTTGTAGCTGGTTAGCAAGAAAAACAGGAGTCTTGAGCTGCTGGGAACTTTGCTGAGAATGTGAGGAGAACAGATAAGGTAGGTTTTACAGGGAGTTAGTGAATTTTAAGCAAGCTGGGGGTTAGCTTTTACAGTAAACAGCACACAACATAGCAAAACTTATTATATAGCAACTACAGATGATAAGGTTGTGTTTTTACTACTATTGCTATCATTTAATTTCCTTTTTTGTCTCTGTCCAAACTCCAGCATCAAAAATTAGTTGGGTGTGGTGGCGTACACCTGTAATCCCAGCTACTCAGGAGGCTGAGGCAGGAGGATTGCTTGAACCCAGGAAGCAGAGGTTGCAGTGAGCCAAGATTGTACTCCAGCCTGGGTAACAGAAACTCTGTCTCAAGAAAAAGGAGGGGGGCATTTTCAGTCCCAGATGCCTCATTAATATAATTTAATGTAATTTAATTACTGGACATTGGTTACCTAATCTTAGTTCCCAAGTAGCTATTGCTTTATGGCCCAACACCCACAACTCCTTCTGGGGATCAGCTTCACCAGCCCTAGCCCACCCCGCGCCCCTGAGCACAGCTGACTACAGCAGACAATTGACCCAAGGACGCAAACCCACAAGCTGGTGTGTCAGCTTCGACTTGGGAGCCCAGCTCAGAAAGGTGAGCCCAACCAGAGTCCTCCCTTGGAACTGAGCTCGGAGCATTGGACACAGAGCTGCTGGCTGTGGAGGTCCCCGGAGCCAAGCATCTGGGGTGCAGCAGAGGCTGATGGCTATGTTGTGTCATGCTGGCCGTAGGCCCTCCAAAGAAGCTGGTCACCTGGAGCAGGGACCTGGGAGGCTGCCCAGAGAGGCAGCAAGATCCACCTCAGGATAAAAGTCCTGCCAGCCTTTGTCCCTTATGCACAGGCCAGCCCCCAAGCTCCCTCTGGGAGGCAGCCCCGCACCCTCAAACAGCAGGCTCCCCGGCATTTGAGTCTGGCGGACGGCTTCCCCTTCATGCTCCCAGACCAACGAACACCCTTGACCCACTCCCTCCTTCTCTTTCCTGCCTGCCCGCCCTCTCCATAACCAACTGGGACACCCCGCTTCTCCCAAGTGACCACGGTCCCCAGCCTCCCAGCTGTCTTGTAGCTGGTCCCACCCAACACCACAAACGTGACGTCCATAGCAGCCAGCTGGCCTTTCCAGACACACAAGAACGTGTCGCTTCTGCCCAAAATACTCCGCAGACAGCCTCTTCTGAAGCAGCCCCCTCCTGTGGAGGTCCGGGCTCTGACCAGGAGTCCACGCCCCTCGCTTCCCCACTCTGCACCCTCCCGGCTCCCCGGCCTCTCACCTCTAGTTGAGATGCACGCATGGGGCCCTGGCAGGAGATCAGAGGGTGGAAGGAGGAAGCTGGTGGTTCCTCCCCATCCCCTCGCCCCTCAGAGGAGAGGCTCACAGCTCCCGCTCTCACTCTGCCCCATCGCTCCGTAGACTGTCCCTCATTAAATCAACTTATAAACGCACACCTGAGAATGTAAAGCTGTTATTAGCTGTTATTTTGTATTAAAGGAATAAAAGTGGAATTTTTTAGAAATGATGTGATTTTGAAGAAATCAAATGTAAGGCATAAAAATGTGATGCGGGAAAAACATTCCTTATGCATCTTCATCCTCCCTCCTCCTCCCCACGTCACCAAGTTGGCTTCAGGTCTAATTATCTGTCAGCACGGGAACCCCTGGGGGCCTCGGGGCTGAGAAGTCAGGACCAAGAAGGCGGGGCCACCTGGCTATGCAGACGGCCAACTGCGTGCAGGGTGCGGACAGAGGTGAAAGTAGTGATGGAGGTGGGGGGGATGGAGGTGAGGGGAGGGATGGAGGTGAGGGCGGGGATGGAGGTGAGGGCGGGGATGGAGGTGAGGGGAGGGATGGAGGTGAGGGCGGGGAGGGAGGTGAGGGCGGGGATGGAGGTGAGGGCC